>VMDO01016798.1:19350-46888 GCA_007922755.1 Pedetes capensis | reverse complement strand
TATTTAAAATACCATATATAGAATACAAATGATACATGTTATATTATTTTCTATACTTAATTTAGATCAATAATCAAAAGAAAAGTAATTTAAAATCTCATTTACTACAGTAAGTAGGCTGACCTCATAGGAGTGTCATATTTGGATTCTTCTACCTAGCTTGTGAAAACAGGTTACTCAGAAAAACAATAACCAAAGAGAAGAGTATTTTTGAGTGAGTGGAAATGACGACTATTACGCATATAAGCACCCACGTCCTTCAGATTTTAATAAACTGAGACATTTAGAAAAGAAAATTAATCATCTCTTTGACGAACTACACTATTAACTGACCAAGTCAAACAAAAACAAAAATGAAGCAGTCTGTTCTGGACAAGACTTAAACGATTAGACAAAAATAGCAGGTTTGTCATTGTCCTACACAGCTTGGATTATTTACTCTTTGGATAAACGTTTTGAGCACTTCCTCTCTACCAGGTGCTGAGCCTTGTCCTTGGCCACGGGGCCCATCATGGTAAATAAAATGTAGGACATTTCTGACTTTCATGGTTCTGGGATTTCAATGAGAAAGGATATGAGCAAAAGTCATTAATGGCTGCTGTGTCCCTGTGGCCTCCTAGGGAGAGTAACACAGCCCCCCAGTGGCGTTAAGTAGCGCTGCTTGAGATGAACATGGGGGCGGAAGGTGGATGGTCAGGGAAGCACTGACAGATGTTGTTGTTGTTGTTAGGTGCCATCGAGTTGAGTCCGACTCACAGCGACCCTATATACAGCAGATCAAAACACTTCCCGATTCTGTGCCAGGCACACGGTCTTGTTTATATTTAAACTCATTGTTGCAGACACTGTATCAATCCACCTGGTAGAGGGTTTTTCTCTTTTGCCTTGACCTGCCACTCTCCCAAACATGAAGTCTTTCTCCAGGGATTGATCTCTCCTGACTACATGTCCGAAATATGAAAGACTCAGTCTGGCCATTCTTGCTTCCAAGGAGCACTCTGGTTGTACCTCTTCTAGGACAGATCTGTTGGTTCTTTTGGCAGTCCATGGAATATTCAATAGACGTCTCCAGCACCACAATTCAAAAGCATCAATTCTTTTTCTGTCTCCCTTGTTCAATGTCCAGCTTTCACAACCATATGATGCCACTGAAAATACCATGGCATGAGTCAGACGCACCTTAGTCTTCAATGTGACATCTTTGCTTTTCAATACTCTAAAGAGATCTTTTACCACAGCTTTTCCTAGAGCAATGCGTCTTTGGATTTCTTGACTGCTGCTTCCACGGGTGTTGATTATAGAGCCAAGCAAAGCAAGATCTTGGACAACCTTGATCTTTTCTCCATTTATTGTGAAGTTGCGTGCTGACCCAATTGTAGCATGTTAACCACTGGGTGGAAAGAACAGGAGGCTAGAAGGAGATCAGGTTCCATCAGAAATAACAGCATCTGCAGAGGTCCTCTGGAAGGTGACAGAATATAAGCGGTGAAGTCAGAAAGAAGGCTGAGTGTCTTCAGAACCAAGGATGGACTGGTGCAATGAGGGACCAGGAGGTTAGAGGCTCAGGCTTGCCTTGTGGAAATACGCCTCTGGATTCCATGGGTAGAAATTGGGATTGCCACGGTCAGTAGGCTCCCAGGCTAGGGCTTTACACACAGAGAGAGGAAGTGTGACTGATCTAGGGCATTGGTAATGGGCATCTCAAAGGGTGAAATTGTTTATGTTTGTTGTTGTTAGGTGCCATCAAGTCGGTGTCCAACTCATAGCGACCCTAGGTACAACAGGCAAAACACTATTGTGAGTGCTTCTCTGCTGTTCATAGGGGTTTCAATGGTAGATTGATTTTGGGAGTGGGTTGCCAGGTCCTTCTCCCATTATGACATTTAGGAGAGGTGAAATGATTGAGGAATTCTGATAAGTTGGACCTGCATGCTGAGGTAGAGGTCAGTTAGGGAAAAATTATAGTTTGCAGTTCACACAACCAAACAGATGATGTTGTCATTCACTGAAACAGAATCCTTGAAAGAGGAGCACTGCTTTTTTGTTTTGTTTTGTTGTAGTACTGAGGGATTGAACCCAGGGCGAACCACGAGTGGTCTGAAACCCCAGCCCATTCCAACCAGTCCTATCATCATATCTATCTCATAGTATCTCATCTTATCCTATCCTATCCTATTTTATCTTGTCTTATCTTTTGTGGCAGGTTCCCACTAAGTTATGCAAACTTCCTCTGGCCTCGAACTTGCCATCCTTCCACCTCAGCCTCCTGAATCCCCAGGATTATAGGAATGTGCCACGTCAGCACAATAGCACTTTCAAGAAGAAAAATTACAGATTTGATCATGACCATGACGTTTAGATATTTTGAGATATCCAAATATTACGATCAAAGGAGCAATGATTTTATTTACTACATAATATTAGCATTTTGTAGATAAAATATTAAAAAAGCAATGACATTACATGGTCCAATGTGATAAATATAAAGATCTAGAGCTAAAAGATGTGAGTTTAACTGGGTTTGGGGTGGTAAATATTAATACCATGTGGACAGAATTGAAGCTGGGGTACATATAACATTGTCTGTGAAATAACTGTGCATCAAGGCAAATAAATAAAGCAGGTAATGGCTGAGGAGAAAATACCATGATCAGTGCTTGAAGGAAACCAAGAAAGAATGGTGAGATCTGGATCCATTGTTAGTAGGCGTCTGAGATGGTGGTTTTTCACATTTTAACCACTGCACCAAGACATTTGCTAAACTATTTCTCAGGGTGACAGCTTTGCAAGGGCCTGCGCAAATACCAGCGTCATCCCTTTGTGGCCAGTGTCGTTGTTCTTGTGTACCATTGAGTCAGGTCCGACTCATAGCGAACCTCATAGGGTTGTCAATGGCTAATTGTTTCAGGATTGCTTTGGGAGTGGGTTGTCACCTCCTTCTCCCATTATGCAGTGCTGGGGATCAAACCTGAGTCCTCAGAGAGTATAGAGCAGCGCTCTATCAATGAACTAAACCCCAGCCCCAATGATAAGATATAAACTAAAAAGCCAGTGGGGAGGGAGAGGTGGTAGTTTTCAATTACTTGAAAAATGAAGTTCTAGAGATCTGCTATTGCACATTGCACACAATCACACACCAGTGGTTAAGAGGGTAGATTGTATGTTATTATACAACAAAACGAGAGAGCGAAAGAAAGAACAGAAGGCAGTGAACACAAAAGTATTTTGGCAAGAATCAGGCTAGAACACCGCTGCCCCACTGTTCTCACAGGGGTCCTTGACTGTCCTCTCTCCCTTTATTTGAGGCAGGATCAGAAGTTTGCACAGGCTGCTTGGACATTGAGAAGCCTCAGCTTAAATTCCCACTGCTTGCCACTGCTGCAGGCGGGTCCATGTACCAGGGCCTGGGCACCTTGGGATTTATGGGAAGTTGCACGTCCTCCTTCTAAATAAAGAAAGCTTTGATGGTTGATTTAGTGTTTCGACTTGACTGGGTTAAGAAATGCCCAGATAGACTGTGAACATTCTTTCTCTGTTTGTCAGTGAGGCTATTTTCAAAAGAGGCGAGTATTTAAACCCGTGGAATGAGGAAAGGCGTTGTCCTCACCAATGGCAGTGAGCATCATTCAATCTCTTGAAGTTGTGATTCAGAGAACAAGGGAGGAGGGGTAAAATTTCCTCTTTCCTGGACATCCATCTTCTGCCCTCAGACATCAGGACTCCTGGCCCTTGAGCTGTCGAATCCCAGGACTTGTACCAACAACCTTCCCCACCCTTTACACCTTCAATCTTTGCGTGAATTGTACAACCAAAGTGTCTTGGTTCTGTAGCTGGCAGAAAGGAGATGGTGGGGCTTTTTGACCTCCATAATCACATGAGGCAAGTTCTAGAATAAATCAGATCATATATTATAATTTATACATATCCTATTGATTCTGGGTTTTTGAGGAAACCTTGATAAATACAGAAGCCACTGGCATTTGGTCTTATCTCTTCCCTCTGGGATATAGTGAAAGAAGGCAAGACTACTTGAGATAAATTGTTGTTGTTAGGTGCCGTCGAGTGGGTATCCAACTCATAGCGACCCTCATAGGGTTTTCAATGGCTATTTCGGGATTATCTTGGGAGTGGATTGCCAGGCCCTTCTCCCATTTTTGTGGTGCTGGGAATTCAACTCGGGACCTCAGAGACTGCAGCGCAGCACTCTGCCAACTGAGTTAAATCCCAGGCCCTTAGATAAATTACAGGGGCTTAAATTCCCGCTCCAACAATAATTTATTGTTAGGTGCTATTGAGTCAGATCCGACTCATAGTGATCCTATGAACAATAGAATAAAACACTACCCGATACTCTGCCATGCACATGATCTTTTTATGTTTGAGCCGATTGTTGCAGCCACTCTGTTTCTTCTTATTTTGAATCAAGTCACATCAGCAAAAGGAGGTCTCAGGGACTTTACTCTATTCCCATCATTAAGGTTGACTCTACTTTGAGGAGGAAACTCTTCCCCATTTGTTTTTTAAATGCCTTCCAGCCCAGGGGGCTCAATTTCCAGCACCGTATTTGACAGTGCTTCTCTGCTATTCATGGGGTTTTCAATGGCTAATTGTTTTAGGAGTGGGCTGCCATGTCCTCCTCCCTAGTTTGTCTTAGTCTGGAAGCTCAGCTGAAAGCTGTCCACCATGGGTGGCCCTGTTGGTATCTGAGATGCAGGTGGCACACCTTTCAGCATCACAGTAATGTGCAAGCCCCCACAGCAGGACAAGCTGACAGAGATGGGGGGCCAACATATCAGCCTACTAGTAACTAGGAGCAAGCACGTTGCTTATTCTGACTGCACCCTTATTTCCTCTTCTGCAAAATGGGAACTAATTCTGATATTGATATAGAGTTGTTGAAGATGAAATGAATTAGCACAGGACGGCCATCAAAAGACTGCATACTACATAGAATTATTTAAATTCTAACTATTGTTATCATGCTGGGATTTACCTCAGTTGATAGAGTGCTGTGCTGCAGTCTCTGAGGTCCTCAGTTCAATTTCCAGCACCGCAAAATAGGAGAAGGACCTGGCAACCCACTCCCAAGGCAATCCCGAAAACAATCAGCCATTCAAAACCCTATGAGGGTCGCTATGAGTTGGACATGACTCAAAGGCACACAACGACAACAACAATGACATTGTTATCGTCTTTGGCATGTCACTATTGTATGTAGGCACTTCAGCAATAAAATAGGATAAGCAGCAACGCAGACTCCCAACCTTACAGAACTCACCGTTTCTCTCACCAGTGGCTGAAGGGTGTACCTCAGTGTGGCTGTCATTGTGTCTGCCTTGAAATAAAATTTATTATTTGATCATGGCAACACCTTTTACTAGTCACTAAATCTAAGATATAAAAAGCACACCCTTAAGTTATTCTTGGAAGTTGAAAGTATTTAGGTAGTATTTGTTTCAGCTGAAAGATGTCAAACTTCAGACTAAATTTGACTGTGAACATAATGATATTTAGCAGTTCAAATGAGGCATTTCAAAGTTTAGCTTAATGATTTAGTTATAGTCTTACAATATATTAATTTCAGCTCTTGATTTACTGTTTCCAAGACTAGATGATCAATTATATGATATAATATGACATTTTGAATTGATAATGCACACAATGGGATTCTATTTTTATAATAAAGGCTTAAATCATTAATATTAACCAATTTAGATTGCATTTGTTGCAATAACATCCATCATTATAAGAATGTTTAAGATTGCATATGGTACATAATATTGCTTTCTGACTACCCATAATTTTGAAAAACACACTATGGATGACAATACTCATGTGGTAACCTAAAAAGTAAACAAAAGAATGCCCTGTTTCAACAGCCAAACTCAGAAAGCAGATTTATTTTGAGTTACATTTATAATCTCAAATGGGGCTCACTTTTCAGATTGGTGCAAAGACCTGGTTAGAACTGAGGTTTAAGAGAGAGAATTTGTTCTATGTTTTGGGAGCAGTTTAGATGTTAAAATAGTTTCAAGCCCCAAACAGATCAATAACTTTTCACATGCTGGATTTGAGCTTTTATTTAGGCCTGCCAAGACATAAAATCTGCCACGAGGTTAGGAGTGAAGACACCTAACGGAAGCCTGAGCTAACACAACACACAGAGATCCTCAGAACGTCCAAACCACTCGGAACCCACTGGAGGCCTGGGGCTTATATCATAAGGCTCTTGTTACCTATCATCTTCCAATAACTTTACAAGTTGATCTTCGAGATTTTAAACTGAAGTGCCACAGGCAAGAGAAAAGGCAGGAACGTTGTTGTTAGGTGCTGTCAAGTCGGGTCCAACTCACAGCAACCCTCACAGGGTTTTCAGTGGCTGATTGCTTCAGAATTGCTTCGGGAGTGGATTGCCATGTCCTTCTCATCAGCTTCTTACTGTTCCGTGTTAGATGAAGAACATAAGCAGTCAATTGTCATTACTACTTTAATATCATCATTTTACTTTATTTTCATTGTTTTGTATTACTTTTCTGCAGTCCAGTCAGAACCTAGGCTCAGTTCTTAAAAATCTCGAGGTTCCCTGTGGCTCCCATCATGTTGACGGCCACCTCTAAACTGCACTCATGTCACTGACACTTTCTGGTATCCTGCCTCTGTTAGTGGTGAGTGACAATGATATTGTTGTTAGGTGCCGTTGAGTCAGTGTCTGACTCATAGCGACTCTGCTTACAACAGGTGAAACACTATTGTCAGTGCTTTTCTGCTATTCATAGGGTTTTCAGTGGCTGATTGTCTTTTGGGAATGGGTTGCAAGGTCCTCCTCCCAAGCCTACAGTGCTTGTGTTCCCGGGCGGTCTCCCACCCAAGTATTAACCAGGCTCCACCATGCTTAGCTTCTGAGATCTGAGGAGATCAGAAGCCACAGTGCTATGGCTGCAGGCAATCATAATGATATTAGGGAAGGATAAACCGTGGAACACTCTGACAAGTCAGGAAATTGTGATTATTTTACCACAGAACTCTGAGTAATGGACAACTGCCTCTTATCTGAATGCACATAGTACTTGGATGTGAGAGCTCGTCAGAGACTGACCGCAGCTTGGATCTAGGCCAGTAGGAGTTCACATAGCAGGTTTACAGAGTACCAGAAGCACTGATCCACTCTGGACCTATTCATCCAACAGTATCTATTCAGCACGGACAATGGAGAAGAAACTGTGTGTTTAGAGGCTCAAATGGATGTCAGATAAAAATCGTGTCCTCCCAGAGTTCTAACAGGATATAGACAAGTGAGGTGTAATATATGATCAAACACAAACTCAAAGTAAGAAGCAATGTAGATTATGCATATAAAATAGATCAAAACACTGATGTAGGACAGAAGGAGGAGGAGAAAGGAAAAGGCTTATGAGGCCATGAAATTTATGGTGGATACTCGAGAGGATAGGGCTGGAGTTTAGCTCAGTTGGTAGAGCGCTGCTCTGCACTCTCTGAGGACCCAGGTTCAATCCCCAAAACCACAAAAATGGGAGAAGGATGTGGCAATCCACTCCTGAAGCAATCAGCCATTGAAAACCCTATGAGGATCTCTGTGAGTCAGAGCTGATTCAACAGCACCTAATAACAACTAAAGAGTATATAAGGTTGGATATAAGAAGGGAGAATTAAATTCCAAGACAAAGATGTGCAAGATCCTGAGGGGAGAGAGAGTAGGATAATGGCTATGAATGTGGGTTGTTCCATCTGACACCATTGGAACCACTGTGGTGTTGAACTGTAGAAAAAAATTGGGGAAGGTAAAGAGAATATGAAGTATTTAGCTCTCTTTCTTTCTTTCTTTCTTTCCTTTCTTTCTTCTTTCTTTCTTTCTTTTCTTTTCCTTTTATTTATTTATTTATTTGTAGTACTTGGAGATTGAACCCAGGGCCTTGCACATATTTTATAAGGGCTCTACCAGTGAACTGCACCCTAGGCCCATTTTGTATTTTTTATCTTGAGACAGTGTTTGGCTAAATCACGCACGCTGCCTCTGGCCTCAAACCCGCAATCTTGTCTCTGTCCCCCGGGGTGCTGGGATTACAGGCATGAGCAACCATGCCTGGAGAAATACTTAATTTTCAATATGTAACATAACAGCACAAGATCTTGAAATTCAGGCAAACCCTGTTTACTTCCTGGCTCTTGGTCATATTGCTGACACAAAGTCAGAGTCAAGCTGCTTCTAAGACCCAGTTTCCTCATTGTGAAAAAGCAAAATAAAAATACTTCATAGTTTTGACATTATTAATAAAGTGAAAAATGCAAGTGCCAAGAACATGGTAAATATTAAACATATATTTAGGTAAATATTTTAATAATGCACAAGGAGCTGCTGAATAAGGCATTGTTCTGTTAAAGCAGAGCTTCTGAATGAATGAGATAGCTTTTAAATAAATCACGTAGATAATTGAAAATGAAGAAATTAGAGAGAGAAATTAGCAATAAGGTTATAGCCTGTTTCCAGACAAAGCGCTGAGCTAGAATAGTCACTTAGGAAATAAATTGTAAGGGACGGATGCAAGCTGTTTAACTCTTACATAATGGATAGGACTTAGTGATTCATGTTTGACTTGTGGTCACTGGGGAACCAGAAACAGCAGCTTTTGATGTGCAGGAATTCCTAAGTCAAGTTTCATGAAAGAAAGCTACCAATGGGATATAGTCTCTAGCTTGGGATCTGTCTAGTCATTTTAATTTGAATACTGTTCAGATTTATCGATTACATGTTTACCTTTCCTTGGAATTATTTAAAAAGAAATTAGAAAGTCATCAATATATTAAAAAATGACATTGTATAATCAAAGGACAATGAGAATGAGGACTTAGAATGTTACCCTAGTTTAGCCTGCAGATAGCTCTGAGGCACAGTTCCCTCCAGGCTAAGTGACTTAGATTTGTTGGTCAGTTTATCCAAATCATTGACTTTTTTGTTAGAGAGACTGTTTGAATAGCATCATTGTATCATTAGAGATGGAACAATGCTGCAGCTAGGTTGTGTCTGTGCCTTAGGGCTTTTAGCTTATGGTGGCATCTCAAGGTCCTGTTATTAATTCAAAGGTCCTGTTAATAATTTTTCATAAGATTAGTTTCTAACGTGGCATACTTTTCAGAAATCCACAGACCTGGATTCATCCTTGGGAATAATCCTTGAGTTCTTCACCTGTGTTCATTGTACTTGAATGGCTCATTGAGAAGAAACTGTAGGCAGTATTTCAGGTCCATGGGAAACATCTATAGAAGAGACTTATAGATTTTATCAAACTTTCTAATAGGTCTGAAAACATAACAAATTTAAGAAGTTCAAGAGAACAACTAGAAGGAAGCATGAAGAATGGGGTGGGCATAAGGAACAGTTGGGTCAAGGTCATTAGAATAGGGTACATTTGGAAGTTCCCAGGTAGGTCTAATGTGTTCTCAGCCTTGATTTAGGTACCACGTGCTATTCTCGAACTGTGTTGGAATGGTTAAAAGGAGTTAGTCACAATTTTGTAGTCATAAAGTCTCATCTCAAATCCTGTGAGTACTTGGGAAATGTATTTAATCCCTCGTTGCTTTATTATCTTTGTTAGAAAACATCAACATACTGATAAAGGTGAGAAGTGTGGTCTACAGTTAGATAAAAATGATAATAATTGAGAGTGCGAAATGGCAGAGTGATAGGTAGGAGGTCATGATAGAAGGAACCTTTTTGGAGTCAGAGTGTGAGATGATGCAGAGCAAACGAGCTTAAGGAAGAGAAGTAAATGTTGGAGGTGGTATTCATGTCTGATGCAGGTGTTTTAAGGGGCACTGATTTTGCTGATGGTGAGAACTAGGGGGTAACCATAGATGTGGATGGCCGAATTTACACATGGGGAGATTTTGAGATGAGGATAAGTGGAATTAACTGGTGAGACTATTGGAAAGATTTTCCAAGTAGTTATTTTAAAACTTGCCAAGAAATTGTCAAAGAATGAAGAAGGACATCCAAGGTTCTATACAAGGAGAAATACTCCCATTTATTATTTCCATACCAAGAATATCCCATGATATTCCCCTTTTTAGAAGGCTAACAATAATCCATAAACTTCTAGTTTAAAATGCTACAGTAAGAAGCATGGAAAACTTAATGTGTATCATCATGAAAATAAAAATAAATCATTGGCCTCCATAGGATCATTATTTTACTTTCTCCTAACCAAACATAAGAACCAACAGTTCTGTCCTAGAACAAGCAAAACCAGAGTGTTCCTTGGAAGCAAGGATGGCTATACTGTGTCTTACATATTTTGGACATGTAGTCAGGAGAGACCAATACCTGGAGAAGGACATCATGTTTGGGAGAGTGGCAGGTCAACGAAAAGAAAGGAAGACCCTCCACCAGATGGATTGACACAGTATCTGCAACAATGGGCTTAAACATAAAAAAGATTATGTGCCTGGCACAGAATCAGGTAGTGTTTCATTCTTTTGCATCTAGGGTTGCTATGAGTTGGACCTGACTCAGTGGCACCTAACAGTAATAAGAACAACAACCAAACATAGGTGAGTGATTAAGACAACACCTTAACCGTACCATTAATCAAACAATCTAAATTCTATAAATATTAGTGAATAAAGGGGAAATTATTTAGGGATACGTGGTCAATTTTTACAGTTGTTGCATCCTATTTAATGCTTTCCCAAACATGACTGAAACTAAATTCAGTCTTGAATAGCCTCTAAACAACAGCAACCTCTTAGCTGGCATAAGCAACCAAAAAAGTATCTGGTGCCATCAGAATTTGTAGGTTGTAGGAAGAAGAATGCTCATTGTCTTTCCATTTCTGAGCCCTCTTAATAATATTTTGCTTTTTGGTGCCTCATGGAAGAAATGGAAACAATTAAAATAGAATTCCCCAGGTCTCCAGTGCTTCTTGTTGATGCAGCTTGTTTCTAAGGGCTTTCTGATACCGCCTATTATAGAAATCTCTGTGCAGATGCTGATGGCTAAGCCCATGCTCCTCCCCCAACCAAACTTTGCTTAAGCTGCTAATGTAAGGTGCATAGCCGCCTGGGCTTTCCATTCTATTAGTTATTCTTAGCTTTATTGAAAGGATAAATTGCCAATTATTTCTTTCCTCCAGCAGTATTCTTCATAATTGCACCATCGCCTCACTCTGAGCTAAGTAAATATTTTTAAAAATAATAATAACCTGTTGGTTTTATGCTGTTCAAATTCTCTGAGTCACATATCAAGTCTTTTCTGCTATGCTATGTAGGACATTTTAATTCTTAAATGTCCAGCTCTCCCTGACATATTTACTCACCTCAGCCAAGAAACTGCCCCAGTGGGAAAACAACCGTGTATTGAACTCTGTCCCATTTGACAGGTAAAAAATGAGATCTTTAAAGGAGAAAGACCAATGCTTTTTGCTGAACATAGTGGAAAGAAAGCTTAAAAGCTGCAGTCAAGTTTCCAATTGTTTAGGTGACTGCAGGAATGCAGAGTTTTGTTCTGTTAAAAATTGCACATTTTCTGAAATCATAGTTAAGTACTTAGACTGTTTTGGACAATAACTCATTTCCAATTATATATTTGCTGACACATTTTTCTGTGTGCCAAAATCTCCTTTTCATAAAGAGATTCACTAAATGAGTTTTTATTTATACATAGTACTTCAGTATTTTTCAGGTATAACATATAAAATACTCTGACCTTTTTCTTAAAAAAATACCAAATAAACCATGTATTATTTCCATTTTGGACACACAAAAAAAGTGAATGTAGAGATTTTAAATGATTTGACTAATTCACATAGCACATGCAGGGCAAAGTCAAGATATTACTGATATTTACTCATTTGCTCTTTGCATTTTATATTTTATAACATTAAAAAAACTCACATGTCAGTTTATCATGCTGTGGGAGATTACTTTTGTGATGCTAAAACCTATGCCACTAGTGTCTCAGATACCAGCAGAGCCACCCATGGTGGACAGGTTTCAGCTGAGCTTCCAGACTAAGGCAGACTAGGCAGCAGTACATGACAGCCCACTCCCAAAACAATTAGCCATTGAAAACTCTATGAATAGCAGAGAAGCACTGTCAAATATAGTGCAGGAAAATGAGCCCCCTAGGCTGGAAGGCATTCAAGAAATGACTGGGGAAGAGTTGCCCCCTCAAGTTAGGGTTGACCTTAAAGACAGGAATGGAGTAAAGCCCCTAGGTACTCCTTTTGCTGATGTGGTACAACTCAAAATGACAAGATACACAGTGGCTGCAAGAATGGGTTCAAACATATAAAGACTGTGCACACAGCACAGTGTTGGGCCGTATTTTGTTCTGTTGTATATACGGTCACTATGAGTTAGACCTGACTTGATAGCACCTAACAACAACAACGTTAAAACCTCTATAAATATCCATACAGATATTCTTTTTTTAATACATATGATGCTTATATATTAGTGAAATTTGCATGTATTAATTATTTTATTTTATTTTATTTGTGGTACTGGGGGTTGAACCCAGGGCCTTGCATCTGCATGCTTTGCAAGTGCTGGACCACTGAGCTGTGCCCCCAGCCCAGCCCCCTCCCCCCCCTCCCCTTTGTTTTTCACTTTTTGAGACAGGGTCCTGCTAAGTTACTCAGACTGCCTCTGGTCTAGAACTTGTGATCCTCCGGCCTCCGCCTCCTGAGCTGTTGGGATTACAGGGATGCGCCACAGTCCCTGGCTTATTAATTTTTAAGAATAAGGGTATGGGGTTTGGATGTAGCCAAGTGGCACAGTGCTTACCTAGCATGTGCAAGGCCCTGGTTTCAACTCCCAGCACTACACACAAAAATTAAGACTTTTTATGTGCAGAAGTTCTTCTTTATTTAAATAAATTGTGAAATAATGTTTGGCAAATTTAAAATTCTTTTTAAAATGTGACCCATCCATTCTTAGTGAGTGTGGCACAAATTAAAAAGAGCATCGTATGAAGCTTCTGAATGTAAATTTCATCCAGCATGATGAGTAGGTTTTATTAGCTGCTTTTTTATAAACAGAAATGAAATAACCACGCATATATTACATTCTAATTTGCATTTTCTCTGGCATGGAAAAGCTATATTTTACATGTAGTCCACTCCTTGTTTCTGAGAGAACTAATTATTCCTAAAGTCCTCTTCTATCCGTCTCCATTCCTTCACTCACTGTGCCTCCAGACACTTGAGTAAGATTCAAAACTGGGCCCTGTGCATTCTGTCTGGTTTCAAGTATTTATTAGTTTTCTGAAGACATTTCTTTTTAAAATGTTGAGTATTTCTCTAGGCATTGAGGATGGAGAATTAAAGAAAATGAAGTTGGGAAGGACTACTTTATATAATATCAAGGAAAACTCCCTTGGCACTAACATTTAGTAGATTTCGTAGTTTGGATTTTAAATGTCCTTGGAAGACCATGAGCCAAAGGCCTGGCCATCAGCCTGTGATGATTGGGACGTGGTAGAATATCTAGGAGGTGGGTCCTAGTGCTAAGAAGTGAGGTGACTGGGGCATTGAAGGTGATATTTGGGCTCCAAAACCCGCCTGTATCTCTCTCTGTGTGTCTCTGTCTGTCTGTCTGACTGTCATTCTCTCTTTCTCCATCTCTCTTACTTGCCAGCGGCTATGAGGTTGATTCTGCTCCTCCTCCACATCCTCCCCTGTCCAGGATAGGCTGCGCTGCCACAGGCTCAAAGCAACAGGGGAAGCGCATATGGACCCCCATAACCTCCATAACTGAGCCAGGACAAACCTTTCTTCCCTTCAAGTTTTTCCCCTCAGGTATTTTGCCACAGCAACGGAAAGCTGAGTAATGAGTACATAAGACAAAGCAAGAGAGTCAGAGAGTGTTACGCAGCAACTTGGGGGGAAGGTATTTAACACAGAGGAAAAGGTGTGGGGAGAAGCTCAGAGATGGGAGCGAGTGAGGTTACTTAAGGCACATCCAAGAGGTTATTATGCATGTGGGAGCGTGATTAAAGATGACTATCAGAAAAGATTCACAGTACCTAGGAATCGGAATATATAAGATACATTCAAGCTTAACAAGGATTCTGAATTTTGTTCTGAATGTTGTTAGAAACCATTGGGAGAAAAGGGGAGTAAAATAAGCTAATTTATGGTTTTAGAAAGTGTAGGTCCTATGTGAAGAGTACTGTACAAACAGAGGGTAAAACAAGAGGTCCCCTTCCGAGGTATGCCAATGTTCTAGGAGGGAGTTGATGGTGGATTTGATGAGTGTTGGTGGCCCTGGAGGCAGTGAGCAGGGATTAGTTTTAGGCTTACTGGAAATGCCTGCAGTACCAACAGGATTTCAAGAATAACAGCTGGGATATGGGATTTAAACATAAGAGGAATAAAGGAACACTGCTTAGGTTTTAGGTCTTAGTAATAATATGAGTAGTCTCGCCCTGCGTTGGGATGGGTAGGCTGGATAGCGAGGTGGTTTTCTTGGTGGTGGAAGTCAAGAACTGGATCTTGGACATGTTGTGTTTATGATAAATATTGGACATTCAAATGGACATGGTCATGCTCCTGTGGCCATCAGAATCATAAGACTGAATTGCAATGAGAATTTGAACACCCAGAAACAGTCAATATTTGGGGTCCTGAGACCAAAACAGTGGGTACTAGAGAAGAGAACTCATCTAAGAATTGAACTCTAGAAAACTAAAAAGTTTCTAAAAGCTACGGCTTTTAGAAGTCCAACAAAAGGTAAGACAGGCAGAAAAATAAAATAAAATAAAATAAATAAAATGTAGTTTCCAGAAACCAAGCAAAGAAAATTGTTCCAGACATAAAACAAATAATTGTTTTGGGTGCTGCTGAGATTTCAGGAAACTATAATTGAAAATTAACCATTGGACCTGAAAGTAGATAGAGAATGGTGATTTTAAACAGGTTCATTTGTTGTGTAAAAAAGTTGGAATGTAGTAGATTTGGAGGAGACTGGGAATCAGGAACAGTAGACAGCAAGTACAAATGACTTTTGGAATTCTGCTATGAAGTGTGGAAGAGAAAACAGGCAGCGCTAGAGAGGAACACAGAATTAATACTGTGTTTGCTTTAGTGTTGTTATGAATGCTGATTTTGTTATTATTTTAGGTAGGAGACATTTCAATATAGTTATGGCTACTGTGGAACTTTCCAATAGAAAGTTAAAAAATACGGTGTAGCAGATTAAAATTAGACTGCAATAGCAAATTTCTTGAAGAAGCAGGTGAGAGCATATATTCTTGAGCAGACTTGTTTCTTTAGACAGTAGCAGAGATGTTTCATTAACTTTTAGGTGAGTAAGGCAGAGTACAGATGTAGAGAGGTTTTAGATTTAGAATGAGATCATTAAGGAATCTTCTTCTGATTGCTTCTCATTTCTCAGTCAATTACGCAAGTTCATCAGTGCAAAAATAGGAGAGGGTAACGTATCAGATAAAGGAGAGAGTGCAAAATGGTATGCACCAAAATAGAATATAAATTCCTTGCACAATCTAAATAGATTCTCAATACCTAAAATCAAGTTGCTACTTGATACAGTCTCAGCCTGTCTCTTAAACTTGATCTACAACCACTCCCTTCTCACACCCTATCCTGAACTCAAATCTAGAAACCGTAAAGAGAAATACCCATCTTGACACACATGTGAATTATATCCATGCAAATTTGCATCAAATTTCAAACATGTATTAATGCAGTTCGCCCTATTAATAAGTCAAGTATGAAAAGTTCATATACTCCTTAGATATGAACATAGTCATTGTACAAATGGAACATTTATTTTAGGTTGAACTTCATCAAATTACAAAAAGAGCATAGTTACTAATATATTTCATATAATATAAGGTACCATACTAATTACATCATAATCAACTTTAAAAGAAAGAACAGTAAGGGAAGGATATACTGCAAGTATTATTATTCACTTTAATAATTGATCTGAAAATTATAATTGACATAATGAGATTATGCTAGCAGCAACAAAGAACATTAACGTGTAGCAAAAGAATAACATAGCCATTGTGATGCAAAGTAACATTATAGAATGATCTCATATAATCCTAAAAGCTATATAGAATAGGTTTGCTTTGAATTTAAGTAGCCTAAATACAATTTGGGGCAGGGATTTAGCTCAGTTGGTAGAGCACCGCTCCACAGTCTCTGAGGTCCTGAGTTTGATTCCCAGCACCACAAACATGGGAGAAGGATGTGGCAATCCACTCCCAAGGCAATCCTGAAACAGTCAGCCATTGAAAACCCTGTGAGGGTCGCTGTGAGTCAGATACAGACTTGACAGCACCTAACAACAACATAGAGAAAAGAAGTTTACTTTTCACCATGTGGGAGGCTGGGGAGTCCAATATCAAGTTACCAATATCTGGCAAGGGATTTTGGCAGCATCATTACACAGCAGAAGGCATTTCATTGGGGAGAGCGTGCAGGAGAGGTGGGAGTCATGGAGGCAGGAAAGAGCAGAGGGAGTCGAACTGGAGTTCACAACAAATACTCTTGAGGTAACTGGTTCCATCTTCATGATCTGTTGTTACATGGTGTGGAGTCGGGTCCGACTCATAGCGACCCTGTGTACAACAGAACTAAACACTACGCTACGCTGTGCCATGCCTGGCACTGTGTCAGTGCTCCTCTGCTATTCATAGGATTTTCAATGGTGGATTGTTTCAGGAGTGGGCTGCCAGGTCCTTCTCCCTAGCCTGCAAGGTGGTCTCCCATCCAAGGACTAATCAGGCTGACCCTGCTTAGCTTCAGAGATCTGACAAGATCAGGTGTCAGGGTGGTACGGCTATAGACTCCTACTGACCTCGTCACTTTTGGAAGATCTCACCTCCCATTAAATTCCAACATGAATTTCAGAGGGAACCTCCAGTCCATAACAGTAGTTTTTGATACAGATAACACTAGAAGATATTTTTACATTAAAACAGAAGCTCAAAAATAAATGTAAAAGAATAAAATGTACTTAGGAACTGTGACACACAGAGAAACAAATATGAAATAGCCTTGTGACATACAGAGAAACAAAAATTAAATAGCCTTGCATCTCACCAAAGCTGAGCACAAGCTAGAGGTAAATAGAAAGGCATAAGTGTCAATTTTTAAATATTTTTCTTTGAAATAAGTCTAAGAATATTAGATATATCATTAAATTTTGTGAATCATAAAATATGCCTTAAATTTCTACTAATTTAATTCAGTGTGGTTAATTTATTCTTTTGGATTGAGTTTAGAAATGCTATTTCTAGAATCAAATTTATAATACTCCCTCTCTCCTTAATTGATAAATCCCTATATTAATAAGATGTGTTTGAGAAGCATTGTGGAATCATGGTTAAATTTTTGACTTTGGAATTGGTGCCTTGGTTTAATTTCTGGCTCCACCATTTAATGGCTGGTTCACTGGCCTTGCATAAGCTACTAGCTGCCCTGTGCCTTGTTTTTCTAATCTTGAATTGGGAAATAAAATTTTCTGCCTCATTAGATGACCTGAAAATTAAAAACAATAATGCATATAACACAATTAAATGAAGACACTGATTTGCAGTCAAAGATGCAACAATTTTTTTCATGTGAGATTTCTTTTCCTTTCTCCCTTCTGTCTCCTCCTCTTCTTCTTCCTCCTCCCCTCCCCCGCTTCCTCCTCTTCTTCCTCATCTTCTTCTTCTTCTTTGGCAGCACTGGAGGATTGAATCCAGGGCCTCACACAGGCTAGGCAAGGACTCTATCACTGAACCACACCAAGAACCTCCCTTTTAAAAATGTTTTGAGATAGGTTCATACTAAGTTGTGGAGGCTGCCTCTGGCTTCTACCTCATTCATGATCCTCTTGCCTCAGGCTCTAGAGTGGCTGGGATTACAGGCATGTGTCATGACTCCGGGCTCTTATGTGAATTTAATGCCCTCCCACATAGCATAGATTTCTTTGATTACTATTCATAGAAAAAGTAGACATTAATTATTATAACAGATATGAGGAATCTCACCTCCTACATTCAATGCTCTGGACTATCTTGTTGGCACCACTCACACTTAAAATATCCTTAAACCTAACCACTTCTTACCATACCCAAGTGGTGACACCCTGATGAGAGCCACAACATCTTGCTCATGCAGTGTCACCTGAGCAGAGGTCACAGCCTCTTGCTTTTGTCTGCTCCCTCCCTACACAGGGTTGTCTCATAAAATAGTCCTCACACAACAAGTGTATAGGGAACATCCTGAATGTGCTTACCGTTCTTTTATAAATAAATCTATTCACAGAGAGTACTTTTAATAAGAAAATAACACCACCTGCAATCCTAATGCTCTGTTAAGTTGTTGTTGTTGTTAGGTGCCCTCTAGTCGGTATCCCACTCATAGCCACCCTCATAGGGTTTTCAATGGCTGTTTCGGGATTGCCTTGGGAGTGGGTTGCCAGGTCCTTCTCCCATTTTTACGGTGTTGGGAATTGAACTCGGGACCTCAGAGACTGCAGCACAGAGCTCTACCAACTGAGCTAAATCCCAGCCCTGCTCTATTAAGTAGTAAATCCTAAAATCTTATATTAGAGATTCAAAAATGATGTAAGCAGTGACTCTCAGAATGTGTCACGCGTCAGGGACCTCCTGCCTTCTGTAGCATCACCTTGGTATCACTGGTGAATCTGGGCAGGACATGTGATTGACTCAAGGATACCTTGCTTGATTAGAGGTTCAAGTTTGTCTTTAATGTGTTTTCCTATAAGGAAATTCACAAATCTCTGTGGAGGAAATGGCTTGAATTGACTCCTGGGAGAAAAGAAAAATACTGTCCTTGTACTAGGACGAAGACTTAAATTATGAGTTATTCCTTAAAGAGCTGTTTAAATCAAACTATTTAATACAAATGACAGTTTATTCCAAGAATTATTGGATCTTTTTATAAAGGGTGATATGATGTATTTTTTTAAAGAAAGAAAGTGTTCATTTGTATTCTTTTTAGTTACCTTATTAAATAGGAAGCTTAGTATTACTTTTATTTAGTCCATTTTTTCAAAACACTCAGAAAATAGATAACTTATTTTATATGATTTTAGATTATTAGACAAATGTATAGAACATTAGTAGAGAAAATAAAAATATGGAAATATAAACAAAATTTATTATTTCTAACAGTACTCTTATCAAACCTACCTTAATTCCTTGCAATGCACACTTTAAATGAGCTAAAATGTATTCTATGATAAATCAGATCAACTCCTTCCTTAAAATTTTAGTCTTTTCAATTAACATTGCACCTAATTTAGGTGACATTTTTCTAAATCAGAAAAGTTGTGTTGCTGTGTATGCCTCAAATATAATGCTATTGTTGGGGTTGTTAGGTGCCGTTTAGTTGGTATTGGACTCAAAGTGACCCTCTGTACAACAGGGGGAACACTATTGTCAGTGCTTCTCTGCTGTTCATAGGGTTTTCAATGGCAGATTGATTTTTGGGAGGGGGTTGTCAGGTCCTTCTCCCAAGCCTACAGCACCTGGTGTTCCCAGGCGGTCTCCCATCCAGGTACTAACCAGGCCCGACCCTGTTTAGCTTCCAAGATCTGATGGGATGGGATGCCACAGTGGTATGGCTGCAGGCCATATATAATCCTAGGTATGGAAAAACCTGGTATTTCTACATTTTGGTGATTCTGGGGCTCAGAACATTAGAATTCTCTTTTTCCTGTCTTTGGTCTTTGGTGGCACCTACTACAGATATCACTGGGCAATCAGTACTGTGTCGCTTTAAGAATGTTGTCCAATCACTCTGAAGTCATTTGGGTCACAGTGCATTCAAGTAGCCGTGCCCTCTTTCAGTTTCTACTGGTAGGACTGTGGATTGTGCTAACCTAAAGACCTCAATTATCGTGGCAGGAGATTAACTTCTTCCAGTCTCACAGATGCCCCTTGATGGTGTGTGATCAGACAGAAACAAATATATTCATATCAAGTCCACACAGTGGCCATGCCAGCGCCATAATATTTCACCTTATGGCAAGTGAACATTCTAATTTTCAGTTCTCTTTTTTCAGTATTATATATTATCAGATGTGACAGGAACATTATTCTGTGGATTAGGAATAAGATATCAATATAATGTACATCTTCCCTGAAGACAGTATATTCTCAAGATCAGGAAAACTAGGTTTTATTATCATAGGGCTAGAGCCTGCACCCGTAGCCCTGTGGCATCCGATCCCTTCAGATCTCAGAAGCTAAGCAGGGTGGGGCCTTGTTAGTCCTTGGATGGGAGACCACCTGGGAACACCAGGTGCTGTAGAGAACACCAGGCTTGGGAAGAGAACCCGGCGACCCACTCTTAAAAATCAATCCACCATTGAAAACTCTATGAATAGCAGAGAAGCACTGACAATAGTGTTTCACCTGTTGTACATAGGGCTGGTATGAGTCAGATACTGACTCGATGGCACCTAACAACAACAATCACAGGGCTTCTAATATGGCATGACAGTATGACTCTGGTACCATTTTTTTTAGTTGGATAAAAAGATTTATTTTATTCATTAGATAACATAATTCAATATCCAGTTACATGGGCATAATATCTCAAATATCAGGTGCTTAGGGAAAAGTCGGTATTCTATTACCTTTTTATTGCTAATGTCAGTTGTGGCTGAGGTAAAATTAGATGAAGTGAGGTCACACTGAGTAGCAGCTGCCCAGGCTCGTACGAGTCCACGTCCATAGGCAGTGTCTTGGGAGATCAGTAGGTGGGTGACTTCAGTGGCAACACAGAGTGGCTGAAAAGCATCAAGTATGAGGACAAGTAATAATTACCAACGAATTACATATATTTTATTTAAATTCTCATTTTTTAACTTAATATCTCTGAGTTGGAAATTTCACTCGTCTTCTTTCCATGCACATGTTGTTGAAGAGACACTAGACATATTTATGATGTGGCTGTGGTGGCTGGGACGATGCACAGAAAGTTGCACATGATGAAGTCTGGCACGTGGTAAACGTATGTGTGCCCTGTTAATTGGTGACCTACCTAGACAATGAGTCAGCTCACAGGTACTGGAGGTAGGTTTAGGGTGTTTATTTTTCCACTCTTTTCCTGTGGTTGGCATGTTCTGGTGGTAAGACATTGAGTATGGTCATTTATCACCCTTTGAACTGGTCCTTTATGCCTTTCCTTTTCTAAAAATACTGTTATCACACTGCAATGAAAGAAAACCTGTCTGTGAATATCACTGTGTGCACTGCCAACAGATTTCCTATAAATAGTAACTAGGTTTTAATAGAAATCATGAAATCTGAATCTTGGCTTCAATATACACTTTGGATTTAATGGTGAGAAAAATATTGGGATTATGGATCTACCAAAAATAAAAATCTACTTTTTTTACACATGATTATATGAAAATTAGAGGAGTATGAACTATCTTCATCAGATATTGATTAAGCTGCCACTATGTTAGAGATGGCTGGGATTTAGCTCAGTTGGTAGAGTGTTGCACTGCAGTCTCTGAGGTCCCGAGTTCAATTCCCAGCACCGCAAAAATGGGAGAAGGACCTGGCAACCCACTCCCAAGGCAATCCTGAAACAGTCAGCCATTGAAAACCCTATGAGGGTCCCTATGAGCCAGATACTGACTCAACGGCACCTAGCAACAACAACATGTTAGAGATGGTGTGCCAGGATCCATAGCTATGTGTATGAATAAGTCTAGCATGTTTCTCATTTTTATATGTTACAAAATTTTTAGACTTATGATCAAGAGATTGGAGCAGGGATATCCAACATTTTGGCTTCCCTGTGGTGCCTTGAGTAAAGAGGAATTTTGGGGGGCTGCGTATATATTAAATGATGATGTTGTTGTTGTTAGGTGCTGTCGAGTTGGTATCCAACTCATAGCTACCCTGCATACAACAGATGAAACACTATTGTCAGTGCTTCTCTGCTGTTCATAGGGTTTTCAATGGCGGATTGATTTTTGGGGTTGGGTTGCCAGGTCCTTCTCCCAAGCCTACAGTACCTGGTGTTCCTAGGTGGTCTCCCATCCAAGGACTAACCAGACCTGATCCTGCTTAGTTTCCAATATCTGATGGGATTAGATGCCACATGGCTACAGCTGCAGGCTATTATATGATGTAGTCCATGCATATAAACAATAAGGGGACATGAAGAAAATATACACTATAAAAGGAATGATGTTAGAAGATTTTGTAGGGCTGCATTACTAGTTTGTCTTGGGCTGTGTGTAGCCCACGGGTCAGGGGTTGGAGATGCCTTATTGAGAGCATGACTTAATGGTGTCAAACTGAATTTATGCCTGGCTAACTTATAAAGTCAACTGGTAATTTATTTCAATCATAGAACTTTAACATGATTATTCAATAAAATCCAATTATTTTCAGACAAATTATTTTCTAGCCAAATTATCCTTTTCTACACCATCTGAGCTATAAAGCTAATGAGATTTGCTAATTAAGAAATGTGGTTTTTTAGCCAGGCGTGGTGGCACATGGCTGTGATCCCAGCACTCAGGAGGCTGAGGCAGGAAATCAAAGAGCTCAAATCCAGCCCAAAGCCCACAGATGAAACATCTTTTTCTGGGGAGAGATAAATAGGAAAGCTCAAATATAAATTACACATGCTTGCAACTCTATCTCGATAATAGTTGTTAACATTCTTACTTAGTAACAGATGTGACTTTTGAGTGCCTCAATTCCCAATATTCAAAGTGTTGGCACATGGCTTATTTATTTTTGTAACAATGGGTTTTACAGACACCATAATAGCCTGATTATTTATTTCCTAATTAACAAGTGGATGTCCAGTGTGCAACTGCCAGATATTATTGTATTGGCTCTTACTTTTTACATATGGTCCATTTTAAAGTAAAAGATGTTTCTGCATCTTTCTGAGAGGAATTATTAAGGATTTTTTTTGAAAACTATAGAATTCATATTTTTTATACTGAGACTTTAATCACCCACCCATAATTTATGTTGAGCAGTATTTTTTGCTTGACTAATAGCTGTACATGTAGCCCTGTGGCATCCGATCCCGTCAGATCTCAGAAGCTAAGCGGGGTCGGGCCTGGTTAGTACCTGGATGGGAGACCGCCTAGGAACACCAGAAGCTGTAGGCTTGGGAGAAGGACCTGGCAACCCCCTCCCAAAAATCAATCTGCCATTGGAAACCCTATGAACAGCAGAGAAGCACTGACAATAGTGTTTCTCCTGTTGTACAGAGGGTCTCTATGAGTTGGATACCGACTCGACAGCACCTAACAACAACAACAACAACAATAGCTGTACAAGTATTATGGCAAAAATTAGAAAAACTTTTGGCCTCAGGCTCAAGAAGTATTATTTTCTCTGTGACTATATGATGGACATTTTATGGATTGTAATAACTGGATTGTCCACAGATTAAAATGAAAAAAAGCCACTCTATTACTTTCACTGTGTGTTCAAAAAACCTAGTTGCCAAATTCATCAGCAGTGACTGTTAATAATGCATGTGTCTTCAAGAGAGGTCAACCATGAGTTTGGTTGCCCTGAAATCTCTCAAGGCTTACTAATTCTTTGAAAGTGAGGAGATATCATAATTATTTGTTACTGTGAACATGAACGTGAATGAAAGTGAGGAGATATCATAATTATTTATTACTGTGAACATAAACGTGAATGATAACCTTAAGTTGTCCTAAAGCCAATCTAAAGAAATACTTAGGATATTTCCAAAAAATCAGAAGTACAGCATTGGATATATCAGAAATTGCACAAAGGAGTAGCTACTGAGAAATGCGCATTCACACAATGGAGTACTGAATTGTTCGTTAAAAAGTAGGGTCATAAACTTTTATACATGGACGCAGAAGGATATGCCAAATAAATAGAAGAAAATCATTTGGCAATATAACATCACTTTAAAAATATTCTATGAAGAAGCAAAAACTGTTATTACCACTGTTATTTATGCTCTATGTTAATTTGTTATTATTGTTATTGTTGTTAGATGCCCTTGAGTTGGGTCTGACTCATAGTGACACTATCTACAGCAGACAAAACACTCCCTGAAACTGTGCCATGCCCAGCACTATGTTAGTGCTTCTCTGTTATTCATAGGGTTTTCAGTGGCTGATTGTGTCAGGTCCTTCTCCCAAGCTTGTAGCACCCATTTTTCACTGGCGGTTTCCCATTGAAGTACTAACCAAGCCCAACTCTGCTTAGCTTCCAAGATCTGATGGGATCAGACACCAAGGCAGTACAGCTGCAGGCCTTTATTTGTTTATACATCCATAAAAAAAATAGAAAAATAAGTGACAAGTTTTTGCCCTTATTATCATTGGAGGTAGAATGTCAGGGATACTTTCTAGTTTACACACTTCTGATTTATTGGATTTCTTTTAATAATATTGTAAGAAGAAAATAAATGTTACACAAAAATGTGTAACAAATCAGAGAAAGTAATGTATCAATACATATATGTGTTGTTTTGTTGTTGTTAGGTGCCGTCGAGTCGGTATCCAACTCATAGCGACCCTCATAGGGTTTTCAATGGCTGACTGTTTCGGGATTGACTTGGGAGTGCATTGCCAGGTCCTTCTCCCATTTTTGTGGTGCTGGGAATTGAACTCGGGACCTCAGAGACTGCAGCACAGCGCTCTACCAACTGAGCTAAATCCCAGCCCTACATATATGTATATGTATATATATATATATATATATATATATATATATATATGTATATATGTATATATACAAAGATACACTCATTTTTGGTTTTATAGATGTGTCTGAGTTTAATGGTTCTTTTATTGAAATGATACAAAAAATTTCAATTTGAGGTAGCATGGGAGAATTTTGGTATATTTATAAAATTGTAGTTGGTGATACAACTTTTGTTCTCTGTATAAATATATAATTTTTATTAGTTTGTCCTTGAATTCAAAGTCCAATATAATTTCTCATTTACTTTCATTAAATTTGCACTTCTAAGTTACTGAGCAAAAAGGATAATTTTGTTGTCACTGACTACATAGCTAAATGTAATTGTTAGGTTTACTAACCAGCTTCTTCTTGAAGGCGGAAATCATACTATTTTGCCAATTTTAAAATTTACAAGTTCTTTACACAGCATTATTTTGTCTAAATCTTGTAGCCGACTTGAAAAAATGGAAAAATTAGTTCACAGTCTTAGATATTAGTAAATCATTCCGAAGGACTAGAAAAGAAGTTTCCAGATTGATTCTTTAGTGGCTTTTGCTGTTGTATTATAGAGTACAGTGTATCCGAAATTATTTCTGCAATTGATTTCAGGTGTATGCTCTTATGCACTTACATTATAGTTATCCATATTCATGTGCTCCAAAAGTATAAACTGCTTTAAAAATAACTGCTGTTGGAAATTCTTACATACCGTTTACTCTTAAAACATCTCAATTTTGCTGTCCGATGGCCAACATAGTTCAAACGTGAGGGAGCCAATGATGAGCATTAACTGCTGTTCACTTTCATCAAACACTGTTAGGAGCGCTTCTGAAATACCAGAAATGGACCTAAATACAAGCCGTATGCAGCAATAACAGAATAGCCTACAAAACCACGAAGATTTCCAACTTTTTGTGAACTTAATCTTTCATCTAGGGGAATCCCAGCTTGTTTTCCTCAGCAGTCTGAGAAAGTCGTAAATAAACTCTCTTGAGGAGTGTCTAGAGGAAGCAATTTTACTATTCTGCTGAAATGTAATACGAAAGCTTTCTTCCTGAATATCGTGGCTAATATTCTACTTGAAGGTACTTCTGGGATGCATTCATTCAGTCTGACACGCCAGGTCCTTTACTACAATCGTTATAAAGCATATCATCAATATGTACGGTTCACTCTATACATAATCACAAAATGATGAGTGCAATTGTTGTTGTTGTTAGGTGCCCTCGAGTTGTGTCCGACTCATAGTGACCCTCATAGGGTTTTCAATGGCTGACTGTTTTGGGATAGCCTTGGGAGTGGGTTGCCAGGCCCCTCTCCCATTTTTGCGGTGCTGGGAATTGAACTCGGGACCTCAGAGACTGCGGTGCAGTGCTCTACCAACTAAGCCAAATCTCAGCCCGATGAGTGCAATAAGATCCCCAAATTTAAGTTTCTTTGAAAATACAAACTTTCTTAACATGATGTCAGTTTCTTCTGTGCAATGCTAATCTTGTGGTTGTGCTGTGTGCCGTTAGTGATTCACAATGTCTTTCAAATGTCATAATTTAGAGTAAAGCAGTACAGCTTATGTTATTGCAGTAAATATTTGGCTAAAGTATATCATCAGAGCCTGCAGCCATAGCCCTGTGGCATTTGATCCCGTCAGATCTCGGAAGCTAAGCAGGGTCTGGCCTGGTTAGTACCTGGATGGGAGACCACCTGGGAACACCAGGTGCTTTAGGCTTGGGAGAAGGACCTGGCAACCCCCTCCCAAAAATCAATCTGCCATTGAAAACCCTATGAACAGCAGAGAAACACTGACAATAGCGTTTCCTCTATTGTACAGAGGGTTGCTATGAGTTGGATACCGACTCGATGGCACCTAACAACAACAACAACAACAACAACAAACCATCAGAAGATTGTCTCTCAACATTTGAAACCCAGAGGCATTGACCTGTCTGAAGGATTGTCAAGTTCACATGTTAAAAATGGAGTAGGTTCACATTTGGAATATATATTACACTATTTCATGGCTGATCTGTAGTGCTATCCAGCTCTGTCTTCCCTGAAGGGGTCCTTGGTCTTGTAGGTGGAAGAAGGACTCCTTGGATCACACATAAGGCAAACAAAAGTGAAAGATTTATTTAGAAAATTAGAAAAGGGAGAGCGATGGGGAAAAGTGAAAGTGGAGAGGAAAAAGGAAAAGTGGAGGAAAAAGTCAAAGTAAAAGAATCAGACACATCGAGGGGGCCGATGGGGCCCCCAAATGGGGTCTGTCTGGGGTGTAAATGGTCTTTCTCTCGCTGGCAATTGCTGATAAGATCCGGCCAGAATTCTATCAGGCGGCATCTGTGATTGGCCCTTCAAGTTCAAGAGCTGTCAGGGGATGTTTGGCCAATTCGAATTTCACTGCTTGTCCTCTGATTGGCCCCAGGTTGTTCCTGGGCTTTCCCTTGGCCAATCCCCTAGGGGCTCTGCCTCTCTAGGTTCTGCCAGCAACTTTTTAGTTTTCTTTTCCCAGGCTGCATTCACCCACGGTTTCCAGTCCCTTTCACCTCCAGTCTCCTCTCAGTAGTATCTGGAGAGTCATTTCATATTAATTTAAGCAACCACCCCCTCCTCCTCCTCCACCTTCTCCACCTCCTCCACCTCCTCCTCCTCCTCCTCCTCCTTCTCCTCCTTCTCCTCCTCCTCCTTCTTCTTTTTCTCCTCCTCCTTCTCCTCCTTCCTCCTCCTTCTCCTCCTCCTCCTTCTTCTCTTTCTCCTCCTCCTTCTCCTCCTCCTTCTTCTTCTCCTCCTCCTCCTCCTCCTTCTCCTCCTCCTCCTTCT
>VMDO01016798.1:0-19250 GCA_007922755.1 Pedetes capensis | reverse complement strand
TGTTTGATGGAATCCATATCAAAAGAAAATATTTTAAAATTATTTTAAAAGAACTAGAAACTTTCTTAAGCTACCCCAAACCCTTATTCTTGTGTTTTATATCCTCATTAGTTGCTCTGAACATGTAAGTTCAAGGGTGAGTAAAAATGAAAGGGAAGGCGAGGAACGAAAAATTAATTAAACCTTTATAGAGCTCAGTAAGGAGTTTATTTTCAGAAGGGTCAATTGATTGAGTTAATCTGTTAAGCCCTTGTAATGATGTGTTAGTGATTTAAGATTCACTATCTTTTACATACTGGCAAATATATCAAGTCTAAATATGTATTTTGCTCAAATATTCTGCTGTTTTGCATGCCAACTACATAATGCTTTTCATGATCTGTTAGGTTATCTTCAGAGAGTCTGAGAAAGTACTGTAGGAAATGTAATCCTTAAATACATATTTTAGAATTTTACAAAATATAAAATTAATGTAAATCATATGAGGATCTTAAGTAAAAATCATTCTGAGTAGGCTTTAAATATTCTGTTAATACTTCAGGTACCTTACATAAGAACTAAAAATTTAAATTAACTAGAAGAAATCCAAGCAAAATGACCTACTCTGTATTCATTGTCTAACTCCACTGTGCATAATTTGTAACTTTCCAATCAATTCTTTTCTAGGGACAGAATAGTTTTGGTCTGAGAACAACCAAGAGTTCTTTCTAAAAGGCTAGCTTCTTAAAACAGATTAAATTAGTGTATCATTAAGAACTACTCTGATAAAATTTATTTTAATAACTTCTTAGACTTCATATACATGTTATAGGACATGCAGGTTTCATCAAGTTGATGTAGGAGCATTATAAAGAAATAATTATTCATTTGTTACTCATTAATGCTGGAAATAAAATATGATGATGATTTTAGTATTAGTGACTAATACATTACTTGGAATACACATTAGCTTACTCAGAATAAATATAATAAGTTAATATTGCATGGAGATCAATAGAAATATACTGTGCATCCTAATGAGTTTGTGGTACTTTGGAGAATTTTGTACTTTTTTATTTTAAATCATTTATGAATACAAAACAACATATCATTATTTGTCATGCTGGGCTTCAAGGTACTGAGAGTTCCTACATTTTGAGCTAAGCTATTAAGTAAGTTTTGGAGTTCATGAAAATTGAATTTTAATGTTGCCTACTGGATTAACTGATACATTTTTTTCTATTTGACAATTGATGCTGATAAAAATTTGTTCTTTTGTGGCAAGCCATTTATTACTTGAGGACTTTCTAAAATTGTAGTAACGTTGGATTTTAAAAATGGTAAGAGAAATTTCTGGGTAGATATTTTAGTAAGAAAACTCTGGGCTACAAGTTAAAGTAGCTTTCACGATATGAAATCTTTCGTATCACACTCTGGGAAGTTTTACCCCAGAGAAAACTAGGGTTTTGCATCTTTCCACTTTTGCTAAAGTTCAGGCATTATAAATCATGACCTGACTACCTTTTAGAAGACCCCACTTCCTAATGCCACTGTATTGGAATTAAGTATTTCAATAGATATATTGCGGGAGAGGGCTGGGACATCCAGACCATGACAAGTCTCTTTATAAATTGACCCATATTTATTTGGCTATGGAATATAAAAAGTAAGCCGGGCATGGTGGCATATGCCTTTAATCCCAGGGACTTGTGGGGTAGAGGCAGGAGGATTGCAAGTTTGAGGCCAGAGGCAGCCTGTGTTACTTAGTGAGACCCTGTCTCAAAAAGACAAAATTAAAAAAAAAAAATAGGCTGGGGGTATGGCTCAGTGGTTTAGTGCTGGCAAAAAGCAGGTGTGAGACTCGGGGTTCAATTACCCAATACTGAAAAAAAAAAGGAACATAGAAAGTAATATATGTAATAAAAAATTTAACGAAGGCATCTTATGATTTTGAGTAAGTCTATTTAGAACATATACTAGTGTCTCAATGGGAGGAAGATACCGTGAGGATGACCTGCTGTTCAGATAGAATTTTTAAGCTGCAGGATGGATGGTAACCATATATTTTGAATGCCAGCACAGGCAGCTAGTTACAGAGTTACATAATATTTGATGTTGCAATTACATGATTCATATTTTACAAAGGCGCTTAAACACTAGGTCAGAGTTCATGGAGTAGCAGTACCTAGCGATACTGGATTGCCTTTGAAGGGAGCTAACAGCTGTTCATCTGATGAAGGGTTATAAAGCCAGATTACTTTAGAAGACCATGGGAATTTATGGAGAAACTCTTAACACTTAAAGATGCTAATGAGCTTTGGGACCCTCAGAGGGGGTTTGCTTACACAGACTTTCCTGACCAGAAAAAGAAAAAAAAAATCAGATGCATGTTTTAATACCTCCCAGAACCAGTGCTTCACAGAAGGCAATTTTAAAAATATTCTACCAAAATTGCATTTTAATCTCCAGTTATCAAGTATGTGCATCTGAATTCCAATGGCTGTAACTATCTTTCTCGACCAAATTCTTAATTGTTCTTTTAAAAGGAGACAAAGATTGCAAACAAAAATTATTACATCTTAATATTCCTCTTTATTTAAATATTCTGGAAGTGCCTTTTTTGAGTTTATGCTAAAACTTACTTCAGAAATGTCACCTTTTGGATGCTGTTGTTAGGTGCTACTGAGTGGGGTCTGACTCATAGCGACCCTACGTAAAACAGAACCAAACACTCCCTGGCACTGTGCCATGCTGGGCACTATGTCGGTGCTTCTTTCCTATTCACAGGGTTTTCAATGGCTGATTGTTGCACAAGTGGGCTGCCAGGTCCATCTCCTAAGCTTACAGCCCCCAGTATTCCCAGGTGGTCTCCCGTGCAAGGACTAACCAGGCCTGATCCAGCTTAGCTTTCAAAATCAGATGGGATCAGAAACCAGGGTGGTATGGCTGTTTGGAGGGGCATAAAAGAGTTCATTTCATCTTAATTCATTGATATTATATCCAGGTGTATACTATGAACACCTATGCATATATATAATATGTATATTATGTATGGTTATATTATAAAATATTAAAGAGTTCATTTCATCTTAATTCATTGATATTATATCCTGGTGTATACTATGAACACCTATGTGTATATTGTTGTTGTTGTTGTTAGGTGCCGTCGAGTCGGTATCCGACTCATAGCAACCCTCTGTACAACAGGGGAAACACTATTGTCAGTGCTTCTCTGCTGTTCATCGGGTTTTCAATGGCAGATTGCTTTTTGGGAGGGGGTTGCCAGGTCCTTCTCCCAAGCCTACAGCTTCTGGTGTTCCCAGGCGGTCTCCCATCCAGGTACTAACCAGGCCCGACCCTGCTTAGCTTCCGAGATCTGACGGGATCGGATGCCACAGGGCTACAGCTGCAGGCTATGTGTATATATAATATGTATATTGTATACGATTATATTATAAAATATTAGAGAAAAGAGTTCATTTCGTCTTAATACATTGATATTTTATCCTGGTATATACTATGAACACCTATGTGTATATATAATATGTATATTATATATGGTTATATTATAAAATATTAAAGAGTTCATTTCATCTTAATTCATTGGTATTATATCCTGGTGTATAGTATGAACACCTATGTGTATATATAATATGTATATTGTATATGGTTATATTATAAAATATTAGAGAAAAGAGTTCATTTCGTCTTAATACATTGATATTTTATCCTGGTGTATACTATGAACATCCATGTGTGTATATAATATGCATATTGTGTATGGTTTTATTATAAAATATTAGAGTCATTTCTGCTGCTTTCCCATTGTGATCAACTCTGAATTTTGTAGGTTGTTAGATATCTGCCGTTGACTCACCAAAACTTACTAATCTGACTCGTTGCCGTGACAGACCAGTGTTCTGACCACTGGGTGGAAGAATTACTTACACACAAGAGATAGTGTAATGAGAGGCCGAGTGATGGAGGGACCCGGGGAGTTACCACCTCCCCCCAGATGTGAGCCCTGCTCCTATTGGTTGAGAAGTAGTCGCTACATCAAGGCATCTCCTACCAGAAAGCAAGGCCAGAGCTCAACATTTATGTTGGGAGCACATGGAGGTTTGCAGGCCTGTTGTTAGGTTGCCGTCGAGTCGGTATCCGACTCATAGTGACCCCCATAGGGTTTTCAATGGCTGACTGTTTCGGGATTGCCTTGGGAGTGGATTGCCAGGTCCTTCTCCCATTTTTGCGGTGCTGGGAATTGAACTCGGGACCTCAGAGACTGCAGCGCAGCGCTCTACCCACTGAGCCAAGTCCCAGCCCATTGCAGGCCTGAGGGTAGTAATCTTTCACCTTCAGGAAGGGCACCTGAGCCCATACACCTGGACACCACAGGTCTCAGAGACAGGGGCGCAATGTGCATATGGAGCATCCATAGTGGTGGCCGGGCTGGGATTTAGCTCAGTTGGTAGAGCGCTGCTCTGCAGTCTCTGAGGTCCTGAGTTCAATTCCCAGCCCTGCAAAATGGGAGAAGGACATGGCAAGCCACTCCCAAGGCAATCCTGAAACAGTCAGCCATTGAAAACCCTATGGGGGTCACCATGAGTCGGACTCAACTCGACAGCACACAACAACAACAACAAGCACTGTGAAAGCCCGCTGTTCTCTCTGGTTCCCCTGACGGGGGACGTCAAGAAACATTTATATGTTCGTTACCATAGAATATGTTGATGTTGTTTTTAGGTGCCATCAAGTCAGTATCCGACTCATAGCGACGCTCATAGGGTTTTCAATGGCTGTTTCAGGATTGCCTTGGGAGTGGTTGCCACGTCCTTCTCCCATAATAGGGTGATCCTTTTAATGTGGTGGGGGACGGTTGTTGATCGGGCTTGGACAGAATTGGTCATACAGCAGTTGGGATTGGTGGACACAGACAGGTGGTAGAAAAGTGGACACATGCTGAGGAGCAGAGGGGAGTGATTTATTGCTCCGAGAAGCAACCCTGAGAGGATATGATGAATGGCTATTTTTGGATAAATAGAAAAAACAATCCTGCAGTAAGTGATAAAGTTTTCTGCAGCCTTATTTCCTGGGCAAATAAAGTAATTATAATTTAGAGAGTGAGTTTGTAGTTGTAGATTGTTTCATTTCTCACAGGTCAAGCTTGACTGAGAATTCTGCTAGTTCCTAATGTCAGAAAATCATATGTTGACGCTCCGTATGGTGGCACACGCTTGTCATCCCAGTGACTCAGGAGGCTGACTCAGGAGGATCATGAGTTCAAGGCTAGAGGCAGCCTGCGCAACTTAGGAAGACCCTGTCTCAAAATATAAAATAAAAGAGGAGTTGAGGCACAGTTCAGTAGGAGAGTACTTGCCTAACGTGTATGAGGCCCTGGGTTCAACCACCAGTACAAAAAAAGAAAGAAAGGAAGGAAGGAAGGAAGGAAGGAAGGAAGGAAGGAAGGAAGGGAAGGAAAAGAAAAAAATCATATGTGGAGGAAAGAGTGTATAAACTAATTTGATATTTCTCCTAAGTTATATAAAAATCCTTTCATCCAATATGGCAATTTATCTAACATTACAAGAACTGTTACATTGTTTTTCACACTTTATTGAATTAAGGATGGATACTATGAAACTATGATGTTCCATGAATAGTATTTCAGCAGTTTAAGAAAGTACTGGAATTTAGTTTGCACATCTCAATTTTTCAAACGAATTGACTAAGAAGCTCCAAATAGACATTTTAAAAACCTGATTTTTAATAGCAGTGTTAAACGATAAAAACACTGTGCTTTTCCTCCTTGCCATTTATCATACTCTATAAGGCAGAATAGTTCTGGTTTGTTAAGCATTGATTAAAATCACAAATTTGCTTCATGCCAGTATTGACGATGCTTTGGTTGGTGAATTATTCATGATAACTAATAATAGTGTAGTTGCTCGGTTTCTCTCTATTTATTACGCCTATAGTACATCATTTAGAATTTTGTTCTTTTGCACATTACGTTCCACATTTACCTTTCAGCCCTGTATAACAGTGAATAATCCTTCTTATCTGAGAGGTCTATTGGATGACTTTATGCATAGTTACAGGACTTTGTCCCATATTTGGTGCTATCCATTGATGAATTTAAAATGTCCTATGATAACTCCAAAAGCGAACTTACTGTTAAACATGGTCCCACTTGCTATACAAAATGACATAACAAACTTGATTTCAACGATAACAGAATTAGCCTTATAGCTACAAAGAAAGGGGAAAAGGCCCAAATTCAAGAACTATGCTCAACTTACCAAATTATCATCAGACAACCAACTAGAAATGCAAATATACAGTTAGAAGTCACTATGGAAAAAACTAAGTCTTGGACCTGTTACTGAGAGAAGGGAATGAGAGACTTAAGAAAAGGCTGTGAGAGTCTGACCTCAAGTAGTTTAAGGTAAATATTTTGAGGTTGAGGAATGATTGGGATTGAGTTGATAGGATAGTTTAGGACCCATGGATATAGCGCAGGATGGTGTTGGGTTAAATAAACAGTTATTTGTAAGCGATGTTTGCCCAAGTGGGGAGACTCGTCTTCAGTGAGCTGATCTGTAGGGATTTCCTGAAGCAAAGAGTGAAGTGATTTGTTGGTTTAGCCTCATATTTCCCAGGCAAAACTTTGCCTCGTTGACACAGATGGTCTAGGTTCCCAAAGCCAAGTAAAGCAGGGAAAAACCAGTATTTACTGACTGTTTGGACCTCTTGTTTTACTGATTCTGTGAAAAATTTACTGCCATTTTCATGCTTGGCTCAAACACTAGGGTAGGGTCGGCCCCAGCAGCTGGTAGAATTTGGAGTAATGTCAAATACCTTGTCCTCAAAGAGCGGGGACATTAGTCATTCCCTGCTTCACTGTTTCATGTGGGCATTTGAAAAACTCTCGAAACAGCTTATGCTATCGACATTCGACTGATGTCTGGGAACCCAAATTATACTAACACAGAAGTGGATCTCTTATTTTCATGGCGCTAGAGTCTAGATCCTCCACACATCTGCCAGCTTGTGCTATGGGGGCTTGCGTGTTGCTGTGATGCTAAAAGCTGTACCACCAGTGTTACAGATACCAGCAGGGCCACCCCTGGGGGACAGATTTCAGCTGAGCTTCCACAAGACAGAGTAGGGAGAAGGATCTGGCAGCCCGCTTTTGGAATAATCAGCCACTGAAAACCATATGCATAGCAGAGAAGCACAGTCAGAAAGTGTTAGAAAATGAGCACCCCCTCACCAGGCTGGAAGACCTTCAAGAAATTCAGATTAACCTCAAAGTAGAGTCCAGGAATGGAATAAAGCCCCTGAGACCTTCTTTTGTTGATGTGGCATGGCTCAAAATGAGAAGAAACAGTGGCTGCAACAATGGACTCAAACATTAAAAGATCGTGTGCATGGCACAGTGCTGGGTAGTGTTTCCCTCTGCTGTACTTAGGACCACTGTGAGTCAGATCTGATTTGAGAACACCTAACAGCAGAGTGCAGGTATAGTGTTGGTGCTCTTGCATTGCATAGACATATGTAGCCATTCAACTGGGAGATGATGTTAATTTAAAACAAGCCTTGTAATTGTGCATAGAAGTCAAATGTAGTAAATTTTAAAGGGCTTAACATGCAACATTCTCAAACCCTTTCCTATTTTTTTTGTCTCACTGTCAAATCTAAGACTTTAGGAGAGAGTCCTGAATCATATCCTTTCTCAATTCTCCTACGTTACTACTCTGAGTGAGCTTTTTCCTAAAGTAGATGCCATCAGAGCCATAGAATAGATTGATCTGTTACCTGCACTTCTATTTTTGGTCCCATGTCTGAGGTCTCCATTTTCTGCATACCTTGGACCACCCTTAACCACAGTGGCTGGGATTTAGCTCAGTTGGTAGAGCACTGTGCCGCAGTCTCTGGGGTCCCGAGTTCAATTCCCAGCACTGCAAAAATGGGAGAAGGACCTGGCAATCCACTCCCAAGGCAATCCCGAAACAGTCAGCCATTGAAAACCCTATGAGGGTCGCTATGAGTTGGATACCGACTCGACGGCACCTAACAACAACAACAACAACATATCTTTGACTTAGGGATTCTGTTTCTAATTTCTCCATCCCTCCTCCTCTTTGTGGTATCCTAGAACCAACAGAGCATCTATGCAAGTGCATTAATGCATTGGCCAGGGCTCTCCAGAGAAATAAAAGCAGCAGAAGAGAAGAATGTTTGAGGAGAGCACATTTGAAGAAAACAAGAACATGTGGGGGTGGGGATTTATTATAGCAATTGGCTCACCTGATTATAGAGAAGTCCCTCAACATGCTGTCTGCAGGCTGGAGAACTGAGGAAGCCAGCGAGGTATCAGAGATGAAGTCTAGAGACCTGAGAACCAGGGAAGGTCGTGGTGTGACTTTAAGTCTGAAGCCAAAGGCCTGAGAAGCTGGATGGCCACTGAGTAGGACCTATGGTCTCACGGGCAGAAGACCTGGTGTTCAGAAGTCCAAGGGCAAGGGAAAACCATGTCCCAGCTCCGGAAGAGAGAGCAAATTTGCCTTTCCTCAACCTCTTTAGTCCTCCCCACCTGCCCTGGGTAAAAAGAAACCTTCCTAACTCAGCCTACTGTTCCAAAGGGCAATTCCTTCCAGAAACACCCTCCCAGGTAGACTCAGAAAGAATGCTCTGCCATCTAGATGGGTATCACTTAATTCAGACAAGGTGACACCTAAAATTGACTGTCACACTGAGTCTGATCAGAGTGTGGCAGACTACAGGCAGGGAAACTGAGGCTGAAACAGGGCCAGGAGATGGCGGGAGGGCTTATGAAGTTAAATATACAAATTAATAAATAATAGGAACAATGTATCTTTTCCCAATTATACTAGCTGAAATATTTTTAATGTTGAGTAAAATGTTGATCAGATAATGCATACATCTTTATTAGCAATGCTTTTTAAAATAATTCTGTCATATTTTTCCCAAAGTTATTTGCCACTGAATCTTGGTAGCTATATGATTACATGACAATTGTGGAAGACTAAGTGGGCATGGGAAGTCTAGAAATTGTCAATATGAAATATTCCTATAATAAAGGGAATTTTTTGATATATTCTCCAATAACACCTATAAATAAAACCCTGTTTTCCTAAATTTATTTACTACTAACTCTGTTCTAAGCAGGATCCTTACCATATTTGAGCTCCATAGATTGTACTCATTTAGACTTTTGAACGTGGGTGACCCTCTTACGCCTGCTTAGATCACCAGAACACAGTATCTTCTCTCAGGATTGCCAAATGATTCAAAGTCAGTATTATTTTCCAGCAAGTATACACCAAGGGCTATGGCATGAACACTGTTTGGCCATGTTGAGGAGGACAGAAATGAATTTGTCACCATCCCGCTTCAAAATCAGCTTTTTCACATCGATGTAGAACAAAATCTAACATGCACTCTCCCCTTACTGCCTTCTTTGAATACTCTATATCACACTTCTTTTTGATGAAATCCTATAGATTATAAATTGGAGATTTTAGAGACTTTAGTATACATCGCTTTGTTCTTTAAGTATTTGTTTTGTATGTTGTGGCCATGTCTCTGGGATTAGGTTTATAGAGAACAGAGAATAAAGTCTTCCCCTTATGTTCCCTACAGTACCTATCTCAACATAAATAGCATGTAATCCATAAGTGGTTCTTCAGTGAATCAGTGATTGATCAAAGGCTAGTTGACCAAAGCAACCGTTTAAGCTGCTTGCTTTATTATGCAAGAGCAGTGGATGTGACCACGGTGGGTACTAGAGGTAAAGGGTGCAGAGCCCCCTCCTGATTGCTATGAGGGAGCAAAGCAGTCACCTATGTGTGGCTGGACTCCAGTACCCTTCTTAGTTACCACATCCACTGGCATTCAAGATCAGTTCCTGAGTAGGAAAGTCAGTATTTCAGGGATAAATATTCATCATGTAATTCAAAAACCTGTTCTCACAATCTTTAGGGACTTGTCCTGCGATTTTTACATGCCTAAGCCACATTAAAAGCATTTGGAAATTCAACATAAAAGAGACAAATTGCATCACTGGGCCAAATAACTTTAGGCCTAAGGCCAAATGTAATTATAAAGCACATAAAACATTGGATTATCAAATATGTAGAATAATAGGCCATGTTCGTTATTCCTTTAGCAACGACTGATATATGTATACAATTAATAAAATGGCAAAATACTAATTTATTCAATTTAAGATAAAATATTTTTATGACATTAAAACTAAACCCTCACACTTATTCTGCAATGTAAACTGCAAACTGCTGGGTGGAATGTTGACTCCTTGGATGACGAATTAGAAAGAATGAATGAGAAATGCAGAGTCAAAACAATGATTATTCTGTATTAACGATGATTATTATTTATTCCCTTCTTTAAAAGACTGTGAGGCTTAGGAAATGGTGAATTCCAAAGACAAAATGAACGTTCAAGAATTGCTAAATTGGTCCCATTTTGTATTTGGGACACAAACACATAAGTGTGCGTTTAGTGGGAAATACGGTCAGAAGGTCCCTTCTCAGTCTTACCATCCTTGAAGGACTTGGTCAGTACCTCTGGTTCCATATGGTAGCAATTTTCTTAAAATTAATGAGGAGTAGGTCTTCTGGTATCCAATGGTTCATAATTTTGTTTATCTGAAAACGTATCTTTTTTCCTGGGAGCTTTGTCCACGTTTGGGCTGTAGGACCCACACTCTGGATTACCTCAACTTCACTGGGGGATCCATCTTAATCTTTTCCTGTAGTGTCACTTTGTGCACTAATTTCTTAATATTAGGATGTGGAAGTTCAGACCCTTCTGAACATTAGTCTTTCTTCATTATTCTGTTTCCTGGCTTTAATAGCATCCACTACGTTAATGACCCCAAGTTTTTATCTGTATCCAATTCTTTCCCTTGTAATCAACTTCGATACAGTAGTTAGCATTTTTTAAATTAATATATCCTCAGTTTAATATGTTCAACATTTAACTCCTCACCACATTCTGTTTGATAGCCAGTGCTGTCCTCTGGATGGGGATGACAAAAATCACGGTTCTGCCTCTCACATTTCTCATCTGTTTTCTGACTTTATATCATAATACATCTGAAATGTTTCATGTTGTTGTTGTTAGGTGCCATTGAGTCAGTATCCAACTCATAGCGACCCTGTGTACAACAAATGAAACACTGTTGTCAGTGCTTCTTTGCTATTCATAGGGTTTTCAATGGCTGATTTTTGGGGGGAGTGGGTTGCTGGGTCCTTCTCCCAAGCCTACAGCACCTGGTGTTCCCAGGTGGTTTTCCATCTAAGTACTAACCAGGTATGACGCTGCTTAGCTTCTGAGATCTGAGGGGATCAGATGCCACAGGGCTATGGTGCAGGCAAAATGTATCATAAGGTATCCTAAACCTTAGCACTCTCCTATTGATGATCTTGGTCCACCCACAGTACCCTCCTTGGTAACAGAAACACCACGTGTGTTTTCAAATCAGGGCTATTTTAGTTGTGCCGTGACTTTTAGGTTAAAATACACAAGTTTTAGAATGCAATTCTATTACCTATGGTCTCTCTTCTTAATAATAGTGCTGTGATAATTGTTCTTGTTGTTGTTAGATGTCCTCAAGTTGGATCTGACTCATAGTGATCCTGTGTATAACAGAGTGAAACGCTCCCCAACACTGTGCCATGCCAGGCACTAAGTCAGTGCTTCTCTGCTATTATATAAGCTTTTAAATGGCTGATTGTTTTTTGGGGGATTTCTTCGAGAATGTATTGTCTTATCCCTCTCCAATTTTTGAGGTGCTGGAGATCAAACCCAGGGTCTCAGATAGCACAGAGTGGCACTCTACCAACTGAGTGAAACCCCAGTCTCACTTTGACAATAAATAGGCAAAAACAAATGTCATATTGGCTTTATAAAGTTTTCTTCTATATAAACTTAAAAAAATAAAATTTATAAATTCTTTGATATTTATTGATATTTTTATCATTTCTAAAGTTCTTCATTCCTAATAGATTCAAGGTTCCATATGGTAGCAATTTTCTTAAAATTTATAAAAACTAGGTCTTCTGGTATCAGATGGTTCATAATTTTGTTTACCTGAAAATGTATCTATTTTACTCTTACATTTGAAGGATATTTTGCTGGATATTTAATTTTCTAGTAGGATTATTTTTTTTCCCCAGCAGATATCCTGTTGTTTTCTGTTCTTCATTGTTTCTGATGAAAAGCTCACTGTCACCTTTATTATCATTGTTGATGTTAGGTACCATCGAGTCGGGTCCAACTCATAGTGACCCTATGTACAGGAGAATGAAACACTTCCTGACACTGTGCCATGCCTGGCACTATGTCAGTGCTTCTCTGCTATTCAATGGCTGATTGTTTTCTGGACTGTTTCGGGAGTGGGCTGCCAGGTCCTTCTCCCATTCCCTGTGTGATATATCATTTTCCTTGGCTCCTTAAAACAGTACTTCCTTTTTTTTCTTGTTTGGTTTTTTAGCAGTTTTTATTGTAATATAGAGTCATTACTCAGTATCTTCAAGGAATTGGAGTTATACTCACCCCTCTGTTCTGTAGAACACTAGAACTTATTACTTCAATCTTAAATCAAATTACCAGTTTAAATCAGTGGCCTTCAGAATTTTCCATCATGACCATAAAAGAATATTTACACTCATTTTACATTTTAGCATATATATATATATGAATTTGTTATATATATTCCTACAAAGTTTGATGAAAAATATTATATGGCTATCTCTGACCTATTTGTTCTACTCTATTTTAGAGCTACCCATAACCTATAAGAATACAAAAAATAATAACTGATCAATACTTATGAATCGAAATATATTAGAATGGATGATATATAAACTATCTAGCAGCACCAATATTTGATATTTCTAATATAATATCGATCTATAGCTGTACCACCCTGGTGTTTGATCCCATCAGATCTCGGAAGCTAAGCAGGGTCGGGAGTGGCTAGTCCTTGGATAGGAGACCTCCTGGGAACACCAGGTGCTGTAAGCTTGAGAGAAGGACCTGGCAACCCACTCCAAAAACAATCATCCATTGAAAACCCCATGAACAGCAGAGAAGCACTGACACAGTGCCAGGCATGGCACATTGTCAGGGAGTGTTTCTTCTATTGTACTGAGGGTTGCTATGAATCTGATCCGACTCAATGGCACCTAACAACAATAAAGATAGTATCATTTTATTATACTTGTCTGAATACATTGATATGATTTAAGTCCCAGCCTGTTATTAATAGAATTCCCTAGAGACCTTACCTTAATATATTGACATAAATTGTTTTCCATTCATAACATTTCCTTATAGACAAGGTATTTGTAACATATCATTTATAATAATACATAACAACAATCTTTTATACCTTTCAAGATTTAGTATGTTTGACAAACTTTTTAAAAATAAATTATGCAAACATGACCTTAATTTATTGCCTGTTCAAGCGAACATGAATCTTTATGGAATAATCTAATTAAGTTTTATTTTATTTGCAGAGTTGAGTATAATATTGATTCATATTGCTTCTATTTTACTGAGAATCCTGCAATATAATTGTTTATGTGCTATTAAAACACCCAAATTAATTTTCTTTGATTAGGATATTTGCTTCATATTAGTACGTGGCCATTATAAATTTTTGTTAAGTAAAATAAAGGAAAAATCCAAAGATTTGGAAATTTTCTTTTTGAATAAGTAATGCTGATGTTTTCCAATAAACTTTTAATTTTCATCAGTAATATGTACAATACCTCCTTTCTCCACCCCTGTTGTGCTATGGGAGCCTGTGTCCTGTGAAATATTCCCTGAACCTCCCTGTAGGAACTATGTCCATGGAGAATGATGTTCTGCCCTCTCTGACACTCAGCTGCACCTGTTAAATGTGATGGCTTTGAGGTGGCCTTTGAGTAGTAAAATTAGTTTATTATTTAGTCTTATAGCAAGACTGAATTAAAAATATGGTCTTCAAAGCTTTATGTTAATGGCCTGAAGTCACTTAAATTGAAACTGAAAATTTTCTCATTATTGGCTCAGGAAAAGAAGACTGAAGAAAATATTCTCCATGGGAAATCTAACACAAACTCTTTGACCAACCATAATTATGGAAGGGGAAACAGGCATTTCTCAGCAAGAATTTTATGTGTGTCTGTCAGTACTTGATGACAGTCCTTTAATCTACTTATGTACCTTTTACATGTAAGTAAAAGACTTTAAATCTAAGGACTTTTAATCTAAAGAAAACATTGTAAGCGTTACTTAGTGCCGGGCATGGCACAGTGTCAGGGAATGTTTAGCTCTGTCATACATAAAGTCACTATGGGCACCAACAACAGCATTCATATTATTTAATGCCAGAAGACGTATAAAAGTAAGCACATATATCAAAGTGAGAACAATTCAGGGAAAAAATGTCATTGTAGAATTTAAGAAATAACTAAAATGATGGAGTGACTCCTATTAGTTAAAAAAGAGTCTAAAAATGTTGAGTTTTTAGTTAGAGATCAATACTTTATAGGAGGGCTAGGGTTTAGCTCCATTGGTAGGGTGCTGCTCTGTGCTCTCTGAGGACCTGGGTTTGATCCCCAGCACTGCAAAAATGGGAGAAGGACCTGGCTGCCCACTCCAGAAACAATCAGCCATTGAAAACCCTATGACAAGCAGAGAAGCTCTGACATAGTGCTGGGCATGGCACAGTGTGAGAGAGTGTTTCCTTTTGTTGTACACAGGGTTGCCATGAGTCAGACATGCCTGGCTGGCACCTAACAACAACAACAAATGCCTATAAACCATATATCCAATAATGTGTTCTTAAAAGTGGCTGTGACTTAGCATCAAACATAGTCCCCAGAGCAGACCTCATTTACTACTTTACAATATCAGAACAAATGTACAAAAGTCTAGGCTTCTGCCAGCCTGATATCTCTAGAGTATATAATGATTCATATTACTGCAAGTTCAAGTGAATCGGAGAGCACTTTTCAGTACCAAGGAACAAATGCATAGGAAATATTGTTCTATTGACCTACTGTTATTAAAACAATACGGGAGAAGTATTTTATAATGGAATAAAATTTCATAGAACAAATCCAGTGCAATTCCACTTTTAAAAAGTGAAAATTTCAAAAATCAAATGCTAGTTAAAACCTGTAATTTTTGAATAATCTCAAAATTTATCAACATTCATTTATTCTTCTGACTAATTACCTCAGAATTTGGTTTCTCTGTTCGTTCTTTGATTGTATTATTTTCTTTAGAATTGTCCAGAGATGAAGATTACCCACCTCCTATTACATTAACATTTTCTGCTCAAGGGCTGATTGCAATATTATGTAAAGTAGAACTCACCAAAAATAGTTGAAAGACAGAGAGGGCACTAAATAATATATCCCAAATCACTCCAGATGTGGCAGGCTTCCTTTGAAATGCCAAATGCATGGTTTTGAATGGCCTATTAATATATATTTAGTGGGTTGATGAGCTGTATTATGATATAAATTGTGAATTGTTTGATGTGTTCTTCAACTCCAGTTCTAATTATAATGTAGTCAACTCTTGATTATCCATTGTAATGGGGACTTGAATAGTAGGGATAAACAAATTCCACAGATTTTCCCCACACTTTTAATTTTTATTTCACATGCAACCTTTGTTTGACCTCTCTGTTCTTCTGCCCTTTGTCCCCAATAAGTAAATCATAAAATAAACTAAAATCTAATGGATACAAGTTGGCATTTGTCTTATACTGGATCAATAATATCTGTATTTTAAGATGCTATTTGAAATTTCTATGTCCGTGCAAAGACATGGATGTTTGAAGTATTTAATATATCCTAATTATAATTCCATTTTGCATTTTTGGTATGTAATAGTATGTTGTTGTTGTTGTTAGATGCCATCGAGTTGTGTCCAACTCATAGCGACCCTTATAGGGTTTTCAATGGCTATTGTTTCAGGATTGCCTTGGGAGTGGGTTGCCACGTCCTTCTCCTGTATGTAATAGTATAGACTTATTGAATTAATGCCCAGAAGAATCATCATGATTATTCCTGATACATGCATTATATATATTTAGATTTGACTTTTTAAACAAAGTATCAGAATTTTGGATATGTGTGGGCCTGTGCCCTGGAAATATTTTTTTTATTTCTGCTGTTAAGGTCAGCTGACCACCTGGTATAAAATACCCCAACTCCAACTTTAAAGCAATGCCTGAAACCGGGCGTGATGGTGCAAATCTGTAATTCCAGGGACTCAGAAATGAAATAATTCCTGAAGCAAGGCCAGTGGATTTAAAGAAAATAAGATAAATGTGAAAATATCTACGTTCTCTTTCCTCTGGAATGACACAGCAACTGAGAGTGAGGAATACCCTTCAGCTAAGATTTTAATAAAAGCATTTTTCAAGGGTTAATTCCAGACTTGGAAAGCTCTTTTAATAGTGGAAAGACCAGGCAGGCATTAAGAGGTCAGCATTCAATAATGGGCTGACTCCTGTTTATGTGGCTTGTGAGAGCTGACTCCTGTTATTTAAGGAGTTTTGCCAGCAGGTTGTTTAACATTGGGAGCTTAAACTAGACAGTGGTAAGAGCATGTATACAGCCAAAGCTTGGACAGGCAGAGAAACTGAGCGCTTTTGTTTATCTTTTGTTTTACCAGCACATACCTGCCGGGTTTAGGCCAAGTTTTTTATTCCTATATAGCAAATGGAAGAAAACCTGAGCAGCTTGGCTGAGAGAGTAAGAAGGATACCAAATAATATTTCTTTTCTTTTCTTTTCTTTTTTTCTTTATTTCTTTTTTTTTTTTTTTTTTTTTTGCAGTACTGGTAGTTGAACCCAGGGCCTCACGCTTGCATGCTCTGCAAGTGCTGGACCACTGAGCTGCACCCCCAGCCCATATTTTTACTTTTTGAGACAGGGTCTCGCTAAGTTACGCAGACTGTCTCTGGTCTCAAACTTGCGATCCTCCTGCCTCCACCTCCCAGGCCACTGGGATTACAGGCGTGTGCCACTGTGCCCAACTCTCCAAATAATATTCTGCTTTAGAATAATATGAAGAATTGAGTCCTTTCTAAAGGAGACAGACAATTAGTCATCAAAACAACGTGGTGAATGAATGACCAGTTCACTCATTCAGTTGTTCTGGGTTCTAGTCTAGGTCTTGCTAGCATCTTGATAACTAACTTCCAATGGGTTGATTACTAACTCCTTTAGTCAGTGGACTAGGATCTGTTTCAAACAGTCTTATTGAAATCATCTTCCTAACACTTGACTGTGTTCCTCTGAGGTGCTGTGTGGGTAGGATTCTGACTGTTCTCTGATTTCAGGGTACCAGTACTTTCCTACTATCCTGCTCTACCTCTCTATAATGGGCTCCTCTAAGAACTTCTGTTGCTATCACCCCACATTATAGGTGGATTGATTGCCAAGCATCCTTCCTAAAAGAAGAACAATTGAGTAGAAAACTTAAACTGTTTCAGTTTATTCCAGTAATAGTACGAGACAATAACAATGTTACAATGTAAACATTAATGTACATACCGTAATACACATATCAAAAGAATGCAGAGTCAGGTGCGCTGGCTCACGCCTATAATCCCAGCGACTCAGGAGGCTGAGGCAGGAGGGTCACGAGTTCGAGACCAGAAGCAGCATGCACAACTTAGTGAAACCCTAGCTCAAAATTAAAATTAAAGAGTAGGCTGGGGTTGCAGCCCAGTGCTAAGGGGAGAATTTTGCTGGCTTTCTTCCAGTGCTGGAAAATATCCTTATTTCTCATTGAGAAAGGATCTTAACAGCCAAGACTCTCCTTTTGCCACAGAACGAGCCTTCACTGTATCCTTGCTCCTCTGCCAAACAAAGCTATCACTTCTGTTATTGCTCCAGAATTCCTTGTTTTTTTTTCCTCAATCAGCTGCGTTTTAGTTACATGCCAAATAATCCCTCAAGCATCTCTTAGTTAAGGACGGAGAAGCAGGAGGTTTCTCATGAATTCTGTGGCACTGAAGCAAGCATGTGGGAGGGGGTATAGGAAGGATATCCGCTTTAGTGTAAGCAAAGTAGTGAAGTAAGTGCCAGTAGGTGAGAAATCAGCGAGAATGAACATCCAGTGCATCTATAAGAAAGAAAACGTTACGTCATCACACTTGATCCCAGAGATGTAAAAGGAAACTAAAAAGAATATTTGCTATGCCTGACTTTAAAAAGGCTGTTTAAACCTGACAGACAGGATATGAAAAAAAAAAGTGTGTGCGTGCGTGTGTGTGTGTGTGTGTATGGGGGGACTATTTGCAAAAACCTCATCAATAAATAAATATGCACTGCCAATCCTGCCAAGAAGTATCAGAGAGCATATGCTGACTCTATACCACGTCTCAGCAGACAGCACAATGTTACTGTGCCCTCCTACTGAAAAATAGTTCTGAACAGAGAAGGGAAAATCCGTAGAGATTTGGGCAGACCCACCACAGATGTGCCAACACACGGCAAGCTGATGAACACTGTGTCACTGGTAATAATGCACCATGAGAAAATTTTATACACATGAACTGTTTATTTTTCAAAGGTGGCTCTTTTTTCCAATATAATTTTTTAATTTCTTGATGAAAAGTAAGTTGTAGGGTGGAAGATGTAACTCGGTGGTAGAGCAATTGCCTACAGGATCCAAGTCCCTAAGTCTGATCCCCAGCACTGCCTGGGAAGAAAGAAAATGTTGTCCTAATTTTGGGGATGTGGAGCACTTGCCTAGCACGCGTGTGTGTGAGGCCCTGGGTTCTATCCCCAGCACTACAAGAAAATAAAAAAAATAAATAAAAAACAACCGAGTATTTGGCATATATAAAATTTGCCGAAAGAATTTAGGTGCAGTATTGCTCTTTTGTAAGCGACCACGTGGGTGAAATATGAAATCATTTTTGCAGTATAAATCTGAGATATTTAATATTGAGGCAGACTCACCCAGTAGCAAAAGAAAGGACTTATCTTTAGTCAACAGAGCACACATTTTCAGTGAGGAAATACTGTCTCAGGGGAGCTCTAATGGTCCTGGAGAGATAAACAAGCTTAGATATCACAGTGGCTTGTGGTTCCCCTAAGACCACAATATAAACAGACATAGGCAAGATCTACAATGGCAAAAATTCATAGAGACTTGAAAATAATAATAATAATAATAATAATAATAATAATAATAATAATA
>VMDO01016797.1:33276-46738 GCA_007922755.1 Pedetes capensis | reverse complement strand
ATTCACCAGAATGGCTGGCTAAAATTTAAAAGACTGACAATACTAAGTGTCGCAAAGGATATTGTTTTTGTCATTGCTAGGTGCCCTTGAGTTGGGTTCAACTCATAGTGACCCCACAACAGAATGAAACACTACCTAAGACTGTGCCATGCATATAATCTTTTTTACGTTTAAGCCCATTGTTGCAGACACTGTGTTAATCCATCTACTTGAGAGTTATCTTTTTTGTTTGTTTGTTTTGGTGACCTGCCACTCTCCCAAACATGATGTCCTTCTCTATGGACTGGTCCCACCTAACAATATGTCCAAAATATATAAGACTCAGTCCTTGCTTCCAAGCAGCACTCTGGTTGCCCCTTTTCTAGGACAGCTCTATTGGTTCTTTTGGCAGTCCATGGTATAGTCAATATTTGTCTCCAGCACCATAATTTAAAAGCATCAGTTCTTCCCCTGTCTCCCTTATTCACTGTCTTTATTTACTTTCACAAGGGTATAATATGACTGAAAATACCATGAGTCAGGTGCATCTTCATCTTCAATGTGATGTCTTTACTTTTCAACACTTTAAAGAGGTCTTTTGCAGCAACTTTTCCCAATGCAATGTCTTTTGATTTCTTAACTGCTGCTTCTGGGGCTGTTGATTGTATAACCAAATAAAACAAAGTCTTAGACAACGTCAATCTTTTTTTCATTTATCATGAAATTGCTTACTGATCGTTGTAAGGATTTTTGTTTTCTTGATATTGAGGTACAGTCCATACTCATCTGTAATATTTGATCTTCATCAGTAAATGTTTCAAATCCTTTTCAGTTTCAGCAAGCAAAATTGTGTCATCTGCATAATGCAGATTGTTAATGAGTCTTCTTCCAACCATGATGCCATGTTCTTCTTCATAAAATCGAGCTTCTCAGACTATTTGCTCAGCACAGATATTGAAGAAGTATCGTGAAAGAATATACACTTTCTTGATTTTAAACCAAGCACTGTTTCCTTGTCCTGTTTGAATGACTGCTCCCTGGTCCATGTACAGATTCCTCATAAGTACAATTAAGTGCTCTGGTATTCTCATTCTTCACAGTGTTATCCATAATCTGTTGTGATCCATACAATCAAATGTCTTTGGAGAGTCAATAAAACATAGACATCTTTCTGGTATTCTCTGCTTTTGGCCAATAACCATCTGACATCAGCAATGATTCCCCTGGTTCCACACCTTCTTCTGCATCCAGCTTGATTTTCTGGAAGTTCCTTGTCAATATACTGCTGTAGTCTCTTTAGCAAAATTTTACTTGTGTATGATATTAATGACATCATTTGATATTTTCCACATTTGATTTGATCACCCTTCTTGGGAATAGGCACAAATATGGATCTCTTCCAGTCAGTTGGCCAGGTAGCTGTTTTCCAAATTTCTTGGTGTAGACAAATTAGCACCACCAGTGCTGCATCTGATTGTTGAAAGATCTCAATTGATATGCCATCAATTCCTGGAGCCCTGTGTGTTGCTGATGCCTTCAAGGCAGCTTCCACTTCTTCCTTCGGTACCATTGGTTCCTGATCATATGCTGCCTCTTGAAATGGTTGTTGTTGTTGTTGTTAGGTGCCGTCAAGTTGGTATCCGACTCATAGCAACCCTCTGTACAATAGGGGAAACACTATTGTCAGTGCTTCTCTGCTGTTCATAGAGTTTTCAATGGCAGATTGATTTTTGGGAGGGGGTTGCCAGGTCCTTCTCCCAAGCCTACAGCTTCTGGTGTTCCCAGGCGGTCTCCCATCCAGGTACTAACCAGGCCTGGCCCTGCTTAGCTTCCGAGATCTGACGGGATCGGATGCCACAGGGCTACAGCTGCAGGCTTTCTTGAAATGGTTGGTCACCCCCAATTATTTTTGGTACAAAAACTCTGTGTATTCCTTCCATCTTCTTTTGATCTTTCCTGCGCTGTTTAATATTTTCCCTTTAGAATTCTTCACTATTACCACTTGAGGCTTGAATTTTTTCTTCAAATTTTTAAGCTTGAGAAAAACAGAGCATGTTCTTCCCTTTTGGTTTTCTATCTCTAGCTCTTTGCACATGTCATTATAATATTTGATTTTGTCTTCTCAAGCTGCCCTTTGAAATCTTGTTTACTTCTTTAACTTCATCATAGCTTCATTTTACTTTAGCTCTTGACATGAAAGTGTAAATCTCAGAGTCTCTTTTGACATTCAATTTGGTCTTTTCTTTTTCTTCCTGTCTTTTTAATAAACTTTTGCTTTCGTCATGAATGATGTCTTTGATATGAGGCCACTGGAATTCTCATAGTGCTGAGAGGATTAGATATCTGTACAATCTCTTTAGAAAAAGAAACTATCAATAATTACAAAAGCTAACATATGAATTCACTATAACCCAGCAGTTTCATTTTTGAGTATATATCCAACAAAGGTGCACATATATATGCCCCAAAGGGGCATGTACAAGCTTGTTTGTAGCCATGTTTTTTTAACTTATGGTAAAGATACTTGAAAGAATTCAAATGGACCACCAGCAATCAAATGAGTCAATAAACTGCATTATATTCACTCAATAAAATATGACACAACAATGTTGAAGGACAAACCACTGCTATATAACACGCAACAACATGGGCTGGGCGCAGTGGTGCATGCCTGTAACCTCAGTGACTCAGGAGGCAGAGCTAGGAGGATTGCAGGTTCAAGGTCAAAGACAGCCTGAGTAGCTCAGTGAGATTCTGTCTCAAGAGAAAAAATAATAAAATGAGGGGGTGCACCAGGGGTACAGCACAGTGGTAAAGCATTTGCAAAGTATGTGCAAGGCCCTGGGTTCAATCTCCAAGTACTGCAACAAAACAAAAACATAACAAAGCAAAACAAAACAAAAAACCCATGGACAAATCTCACAAATTGAAATTGAGTAAATGAAACCAGTCACAAACAAAAGAATTATATTGAGTCTATAACATGAACTTTGGGCTGGGATTTAGCTCAGTTGGTAGAGAGCTGCTCTGCAGTCTCTGAGGCCCCAAGTTCGATTCCCAGCACCACAAAAACAGGGGAAGGACATGGCAATCCACTCCCAAGGCAATCCCGAAACAATCAGCCATTGAAAACCCTATGAGGGTCGCTGAGTCGGAGATGACTCAATGGCACTTAATAACAAGAACAACATACATGAAGTTTAAAGTCAGCCAGATCATTCCATAGTGAAAGAAGTTGGTTATCTGAGGAGGGCAATAATTGGAGGGCAATGAGCGAGTCGTCTAAGGGGCGGGTAATGTTCTATATCATCTGATTGGTAGCCACATGGGTATGTTCATGTTGTAAAAGTTCATTGAGGCATGCACTTGAGATTCCTGCACTTTATAGTAACTATGCTACACAGTATCTTAATTTATTACATTCCTTCTTCTCCCTTTCTTTTTCTTTCCCTTCCTTTACTTCCCCTTCCCCTTTTTCCTTACCTGAGTAATGCAGCCCTAAAGCCATAGTGGGGCTGGGGTTTGGATCAGAGTTGGTAGAGTGCTGTGCTGCACTCTTTGAGGATCTGGGTTTGAGCCCCAGCCCCACAAAGTCAGGAGAAGGATGCAGCAGGAGAAGGAGGCAACAGTCCACTCCTGAAGCAATCCCCAAAATAATCAGCCATTGAAAACCCTATGAGGGTTCCTATGAGTCAGACTCCACTTGACAACAACAACAAAGCCATTAGGTGGGCAGAAGCAAGATGGGCACCTCTTGTGATGTGGATGGGAGCCAAGTGTCCAAACTAGTGAAGGGCGATGAGGGCATCTGCACCTGGGCAGGGGCAGGTAGCATGGTCAGCTTGACCAGGGTGAGCGTGGCCTCACTATTTATCAGACCCCAGTGGAGGAGAGCATCCCTATATGGGGATGGCCTGGCATGGGAAGCCAGAACCCAAAGTGGGGTTAAGAAGAATGTCAGGTGTAGGAGTGGCCAGGTGTGAGATGTCAGAGCCCTAGAAGACTTGGTTGGGTAACAGGTAACACCACATATGGAGACTGGTTACAAATAGAGGAGTTGATCAAATAAGCAAATATATTAAGGGTAAGGGAAGCCATGTTTCTCACCGTTGGAGAAGGAAGTTATGCATAGGGAAAGAGAAACAGCTAGAATGAATTGTGGTGTTGAGCTGGAATTGGAGGTATCTGTATGAGCTTATAGTTTTCAACATACATATAAAGGTAGTCATTTAGATGTGAATATGTGTATGTGTGGGTATTCTCTAGCTCCGCCCACCAAGTGGGTTTAGGAACAGTGGCATTCCAATAGCAGTGAGTGCCCTAGTGCCCTACCTTGACTTCTGGCTGTCATTTTTCACTAAAAGGAAGCAGAAGTCTGGAGAACTGACTGGATTTTAGGCTGTGGCAAGGAATATACAAAATGAGCCTGGAACATCTTGCACCAGAGTAAGGAACTACTCAAAGCGTGATGGAGACAATCTTAGTCAGCTCAGGCTGCCATAGCAAAACACCACAGACATCTTAAACGACTAGCATTTATTTTCTCACAGTTTTGGAGGCCAGAAGTCCAAGATCAAGGTGCTGGCAGGGTTGGTCTCTCTGTACCCTCTCTCCTTGGCTCGAAGATGGCAGCTTCTTGCTGTATCTGCAAGTGGCCTTTTCTCTGCGTGTGCCCTCTCCCAGACTCTACCTCTCATAAGGACATCAGTCCTATTGGATTGGGGCACTACCTTTATGATCTCATTTAGCCCTAATTACTTCTTTAAAGGCTCTATCTCCAAACACGGTCACATCAGGAGACAGGGCTTCCACATATGCACGTAGGAGCGTAGGAGCGGAAGAACAAATCAAAAAGACACAGAAGCCAGCTTGAAGACACTCCTACTACCTGTGTCTGGACATTTTGAGCATCTAAATAAATAATGGCTTTAATACTAACAGAAGTAAATGATGATATGAATGAAGAGAAGATAAAACGTTTCCACTAAGTACAATGACAGAAGGCATGCTAGAGTTAGATAATCACCATTTGGCAGCTTTCATGAACTGAACATTTGTGCCACTCCCTCACAAATTTCTATACTGGAATATTACCCTTCAAAGTGATGATATTAGGAGGTGGGGTCTTTGGGAAGTGATAAGGTCATAAGGGTGGAGCTCTCATGAATGAGATTTGTGCCCTGATAAAAGAGACCCCAAAGAGCTCTCTAGCTTCCGGGCACGGTGGCATATGCCTTTAATCCCACTGGCTAGAGAGGCAGAGGCAGGAGGATCTCAAGTTCGAGACCAGAAGCAGTCTGCGTAATTTAGCAAGACCCTATCTCAAAAATGCCTGCAGCCGTAGCCCTGTGGAATCCGACCCCGTCAGATCGCGGAAGCTAAGCAGGGTCCGGCCTGGTTAATACCTGGATGGGAGACCACCGGGAACACCAGGTGCTGCAGGCTTGGGAGAAGGACCTGGCAACCCCCTCCCAAAAATCAATCTGCCATTGAAAACTCTATGAACAGCAGAGAAGCACTGACAGTAGTGTTTCCCCTGTTGTACAGAGGGTCGCTATGAGTCTGATACCGACTCGACGGCACCTAACAACAACAACAACAACAACAACAACTATCTCAAAAAAGTAAAAAAAAAAAAAAAGGGCTGGAGGTGCAGCTCAGTGGTTCAGCGCTTGCAGAGCATGTAGGCACAAGGCCCTGGGTTCAACCCCCAGTACTGCAAAAAAAAAAAAAAAAAAGAGCTCTCTAGCTATCTTTCTGCCATGTGAGCAGATAATGCAAAGTTGGCCCTTAGTTAAGGGAAGAGAGCCCTCACCAGGTCTTTACCAAGCTGGAACATTGATCTTGGACTTCCAGCCACCAACTGTAAGAACTCAATTTCTATTGCTGAGAAGCCTCCCAGTCTATGGGACATTGTTAGAGCAGCCCGAACTAAAACAGAAACCATCCTAACGAAGAGCATTTCCAATAAGAGACATTAACAGATGCCAAAATGGACGGGGGTGAGCTGGATGAAGAATGGGAGTGGACATAGTCTCAAAATTCCTCTCTACAATAAATGTATTCATTGCAATGGGATAAGGAGCAGATTTACAGTAGATAAATCTGGTATCCACCACTTCCATCAAGGAAAATTAACACTACCAGTAATGGGACAAATTGAAATCATACAGCACCTAGTAAAATGCAGTGAGAACACAGAATCACTTCTGTGATATTCCTGCCCCAAATTCATATCTTGACTCTAGCATGAGGAAATATTAGACAAACCCAAACTGAAGATCACTGTACAAAAGTATGGCCTATAATCTTAAAAATTTACAAGGTCGCTGGATGTGGTGGCTCACACTTATAATCCCAGTGACTAGAGAGGTGGAGGCAGGAGGGAGGCATATTCAAAACCAGAGGCAGCCTGTGTAATTTAGCTAGACCTTGTCTCAAAAAAAGAAAGTAAAAAAAAGGACTTGGGGTGCAGCTCAGTGGTACAGCACTTGCAAAGCACACCAGCATGAGGCCCTGGGTTCAGCCCTGCCAGTACTGAAAAAAAAAAAATTTACAAGGTCACAAACATCAAGGAAAGACTGAAGGTAAGTGCCATGCATGATACCCAATTAGGTCTTATTGCTACAAAGGGCATTATTGTGACAAGTGGCAAAACATGCATAAAGTATAGAACTGTATCTATATTTTTATAGTTGTTTTGTGGTTATTTAGGAGAATGTTGTAGGCTTTACACACTAAAGTATGCAAGGGTGAGACATCATGGTGACGATTTACTCTCAAATGCTTCAGAAGTAAAAGTTCTTTGCACTATTCTTAGAACTTTTCTATTAATATAAAATTATTTCCAAATAAAAAGGAAAAATGGTGGCAAAAGGGCTGATAAATCTACATGCCTGGGAAAAGTACCTGTGTGTAGGTATGCTGGCAGACAAGGGTGGAATATTTGAATATTTTGGACAACCATCATTTTTGCCTGCCCTAGTATTCATTTTTCTTTACTCCAGAAACAGTACCCAGACTTTATTTTAGAGAACTCCCCCGCCTCCGCTGTTGTGTCCATGTGTTGCTGATGTGGGCCTGTGTCCCCGTCAGCTAGCCTGCTTCATCGGCCTGGCTCTGCTCACTGATTTAGGGAAGAACATAAGACTTCAGCCAGTTCAATATTGGTCAATCTTGGGATTTTTTTTTTTTATATACTTTTTTTTTCTGAAATGATTGTGAAAGACTTTCTGTTTTTCTCCTGGGGTTGTTTAGCTTTTGGAAAACAGGCCAAGGTGGCTGCTGTGATCACCACATGGATGCAAACTGCAGGGAAAATGCCATTTCAGAGAAAAGCAAAAACAAGAGCTAGAGGAACTGCTTCATAATAGCCTGTTAGCCCACAGACCCTGCTGTGGTGGCATTTTTGGTTAAATAACCTAAATACCTTTAGCGTTCCGCTTAAGCCACGTTAAGGAAGGCTGCTGGCACTTGCAGCTCAAGGAGTCATGGCCAATATTAGGAAATTCCTAATTCTGCTGGGCTGGAGTTCAGAAGAGGGGAAGAGAAAAAGTTGTAACCACAGCCAGATTTGGCAAGGCCTCTGGGAATCAGGATCCAGGGTGAGTTCCAGGGGTACCTAGAGGTGCTTCTGGAGAAGAGACGAGAGCAGATGGCAGGGAGACAAGGACCAAGCAGAAGACCCTGAGTGACTTTGGACAAAGTTTGGGCCCAGGCTTTTTCCCCAGTCAACCCCACCTTGTAACACCTTGTTGCCCAGCCCCAGAGCCCAGTGTCCACACCCTTGGCAAGTCCCTGAGCAGAGATTCCTGCAGGCCTGGCCCCAATCCTCAATTCCAACCCTTTGGTAACCTGGCCTTGTATTTCTCCACCCTCTTGGTTTATAAAGCACCCAGTCTCCAGGCTGTGCAACTAAGCCTCAGAACAGACAATCCCAGGAGAGAGGCAGGGCTGGGGTTATTCCCATTTTACAGGAGTGGAAAGTATGGCTTAGGGGTACAAAGAGACCTGTCCAGCCAGGTATGGTGGTGCACACCTGTAATACCAGTATTTGGGAGGCTGAGGCAAGAGGATCATGAGTTCTATGCTAGTCTGGGCTACATCATGAGAACTTGTCTCTAAATAAATAAGCCTGCCAAAAGTCACATGGATACTTGGTAACAAGAGCCAGGACTAGAGGACAGGGTTCCTTTCTCCAAGTCCAGAGCTCATTGCAGGGCTCCTTGAGTTTGTGCCTTACTGAGCCGGGGCTGGGAGATGGTGCATCTCAGCTAGGTGGGAGATGGGGTAGAAGATAGGATCCTCTCTTTAAAACTGCCCTTTGGGTGATGGGGGGAGAGTAGCCACACTTTCAGGAGCATTTGAGCTCCTGGGAGAGGGAAGAAGGTGAGAACAGGGTCACGGGCCAGGATGGGACAGGGGAGCTTTGCTGTGGAAGACTCCATTCCCAGGGTGGATGCAGGGGCAGCTCCCCACCCCCATGCATTGAGCTGGGCCTAAAGTGCCTTAAGGTCCTACAAAACCATATGAAAAGGATCGTTATTCCCATTGTAGAGATGAGGAAATTGAGAAACAGAGAAGTAACTTGCCTAAGATCACATTGCCAGGCAAAGGAGGAGCTGGGATTTGACCTGGAAGTTGGAGCCTAGAGTGCAGAGCCTGGCCCTGGAGCACCCCATTGCGCTGCTCCTCTGGTATCAACCCCCCAGGTTCCACTACCTGCCAGGCACTGCCCTGGGAGCCAGAGCTACAGAACAGTATAGCTCCAGGGCCCTCAGGGCTGATTCGCAAGAAGGTGGAATGGGAAGGGGCAGCCCGTAGAGTGCGGGCTTCTGGCCCGAAGTGCAAGACCTGTGGGAGACTCCTGATGGGCGGCGGGCAGAGGTCAGACCCAAAGTGAGTTTCCAGAGGCCAGAGGAGTCACAGAAGCATCAGGGACAGTTGAGTCAGAGCCTTGTGGGAGAGAGTCCGGCAGGAATGGCAAGAGAGAGGGGAAGGGGGGAGCCTCATAATGCAGGCACTCTGCTCAGTGTCAGCACTGGCCCTGACGCACCAGCCTTGGGGCTGGCAAGGGAGATCAGGTGAGAGACAGTGGAGGGGCCTGGCCATGAGTGCACTGGCCCCAGGCCACACAGGCACTGTGGCCAGGCCAGAGAAGGAGGTATGGGCAGGGGATCAGGTCCTCCATGGGGCGAGGGACCATTGCGCAGGGGACAGAGCTGGGAGCAAAGATCATGTGTGCCTTAGGGAGACCACTCTGGCTGCTGCCTTTTGGGCAAAGTAAGACAGGAGAATGGCAGGGGCTGGGAGAGGAGGAGGATGGCTGTTGCCTGGCTTTGCAGAGAATTCAGACCAGGAGGAAGGAGAGAGTAGCTTGGATCTGAGTCTACACAGAGAGAAATTTTAAGAGCTCTCCAAAGTCCACTTGATGGCCTCCTGTGGTGGAAGTTAAAAGCCCAGGCTTGGCTGTCAGACCTCAGTTTGAAGCCTATATTGCTGCTTACCAGTCATGTGACAAAGGGCAAATTACTGAATCTCCCCAAACTTCCATTTCTACATCTGTAAAGTGGAGCTAAAGGGTATCTCTATGGCACAGAACTTCGTGGTGAAGATTGAATGTATATAACCTGGGGTCGGGTACCAAGCCCTGCATCAACCATAGCTGTTATTATTATTTTGTAGTTTAGATTGTTTGCAGATATCACATGTGAGGGACAGAGCCTTTGGAGCACATAAAAATCTTGGGTTCCTTTAGTAAGGCCTCCTCTATAAGCTGGGTGGCTCTGGGAAGTCCACAGGTCATCACATGCCAATGAGGAACACTAATACCTTCCTCCCCAGACTCTGAGCGGAGTAGTTGGGACCTTGTGCGAGTGAGATCTGGTGACCCACCAGGAGAGGCTGGGATGAGGGTCAGCCCAGCTACCACAAGGCTGCACATGGACAAGCCAGACTTCAGGAACTACGGGCCTCTTTGTGTTCCCTGCGGGGATTTGCTTATCTGCTGTGGAATGCAGTGCAGTCAGTAAGTAGGAAAGTGTTTTTTCCATACGCTTTACACCAGCAACTCCTTAGCAGGCCCAGAGCTCACAGACCAACCACCAAATTTAACCCAATTTAAAAAGCATGTATTTCTAAAATAATAAAAAATGCAACTTTGAGAAAAGTAATATAAAAAAATCATTGCTTCGTATCAGTGAGGAAGATAACATTCTGAAATAAGTAGCCAGAAAGAATGTTCCCATCCTGTTAGTTTCTTTTCTTACTCTTATTTATACTAAATTAGAAAATCCTAAACCACAATTACAGATTATTAGAAATGGCAGCAAATATTTGGTGGGTCTTTCAGAAATGTTGGATTCAGACCACACAAGAATCCAGAAATCACGAAGCTATTTCTAAGATCACCCTCTTTGCTACCCACTAGGTCAGCAGGTATACAGCTTGTGAAGCTGGAAGATCAAGCAGTCCCCCTTAGAGAAAGTGGCGAATGGAGCCACAATCTGTTCTTTGGTTGAATTTGACTATGGAAAGAATTCTTTAAATTCTGATATAATGTTTGGATGTGGTTTTTGAATAGTCTTAATAATATGTCATTGCTTCCTTTCTCCTGCTCAGAAATAAAATCTCCAAATGTTAAGAAAGAATCAAACTTTCATAATGGAGCAGCCCTACTGCAGTTTTGGTTTTAAGAAATTCTGCTGAGGCTCCAGAGCAGCTCATTGACAAAATCTTACTTAGCATACAAGAAGACCAGGATTCAAGCTCCAGCAAAAAAAAAAAAAAAAAGAAAGAAAGAAAAAAAAATCTGTTAACATTATACTCAGTAGTAAACATAATAGGTGATGTCTGGGCAATTTGGTTGAATACATTTTCATCTGCTAAGTCCTCTCAAGATGGCAGAAGTGGTCTTGAGTAACCTTATCAATGACATGAAGAATGGTTTTATTTCATCATTCTTCCCAAAACTCCTTAAAGGAAGCTTTTCTTCCATAAGTTAGACTATCTCAGCAGGACGTGAAGAATCTGAAATTTCCTGCCTATGTCTTTGCATAGTGTACTGGAGAGAAGTGTGTTCGGTGATTGGGATCAGCTCACCATCACCATTTTCACTATTTCCTTCAACTCCTAATGGGTAAGATTTAAGTTTGGCCCTTCATTGTTGTTGTTGTTAGGTGCTGTCGAGTCGGTATCCAACTCATAGTGACCCTCATAGGGTTTTCAATGGCAGACTGTTTCGGGATTGCCTTGGGAGTGGATTGTCAGGCCCTTCTCCCATTGGCCCTTCGTTACTGAGATTTAAAATAACAGGCGCTTAAAAAGACAGCCACTTATGTCTCTCTCATCTAATAGTCCAGAGACAGGTGGTCCAGGCTGGAAAAGTGGCTCTCCATTAATTTGTCCAGAGATCCAGTCCCTATTCTACTATTCTGCTGCAAGTAGCTACTATTCTGCTCACCCTCACCTGCATGCTCCAAAGTGGCTCACCATTGTGTGAGGAATTAAGCAATAATTGGAGGAAACTGGGGAGGAATGTCCTCTTCCTGTGAGAGCCTGAAACTCATACTTCAGTTCACATCCCATTGGCCAGAACATAGTCACATGACCACATCTAGCTAAAAGTAAGGATTGGAGATGTAGTTTTTCTTCTAGGTGGTCATTTGTCCATATAAAATTGAGAATACTATTACTGTGAAAGAGAAGAGAGAAGAGCTCTTCGGGGACAAGAGTTGACATTGTCAAAATGCTGAAGCAAGATCAGGAGACAGAATTGACTTTCAGATGCAACCTCTTTCCCCCCGGAGATGTGACCTTCCTGGCTGCAAACATCGCTGGTATTCCCTAGGCCCTGATCACCAAAATATCTTCTCAATGTATATCATGACTCACAAAACAATCACTGAGCAAGGAATCTCTTTTTCTGGAGCATGGACTGTTAATGATGGAACTTAAAGATATCAAGCACTTTTTTCTCATATATGAACCACACATTTAGTGTATTTGAATTCTGCCCACCACTGATTTTTAACCATCTTCACACATGGGCCCAGAGAAACAAGATAAAACTATTTCTTCAAATCACTAATTATGGCACTGGAGACCAGTTCTAAGATCTTAAACAGCTTGCTCAGATGACAATATTTCCAATGTCTATGATAGCCCAAGCCTAACCTTGGAGAAAGAAAAATTTACAATTTTAATGAGTATAAGATGGAAGGATTAATTAAAATCAAACTATTTTCTCGTAATTCTGCAATTGATATTATGCAATGTCATTTGATATAGGAAAGTTGCCAAAAGTTGGTCCTTTATTCTCTTGGAGAAGAATGTGCATCATTAATAGCATAATTATGTTAGAAGTTTTTCAGAGAGTGTTACTTTGTATCTGTGTTTAACTAAGAGGAATGCAATTTTAAATGCTGTCTCTGTAGTTTATTTTTCTTCCTGCCTTGACTTGGGGGGGGAAAATCCATCAATTTTGTCCTGGAAAGCTTATTTTGCTCTTGCTCTAGGAAAAAAAAAAAGTTAAAAAGACTCTGATGGTTTACCAGAAAGGTCACTGTGCTTTGTTTGAAAATGATGTGAAAATCTTAATGGCTTTAGGCCACTATTTGACAAAGTTTCATAACATACAACACACCAGGGATTAAAGTGGAGCACCAGTCCAGAGAGGTCCGGTTTCAGATATTCAGCCTCATACTCACTATTTACACTTCTCTTTTTCCACTGCTGTGTGAATCATCCAACATGTCTCAGTTCTTAGAGGTTCATATTTTTTGGAACTAGCTTAGTGTTTGCTTTGCTTTTCTAACATCCCCCTCATTCCTAGTGTTTGAGTTACTATTTTCATCACTCTTCTTAAGACTTAATGAACCACTTTGGAATCATTGACTTATTTAGGTTGAAGAAATTTTACATCACAAAGGTCATAACCACAAAACACATAAGTGAGATCAAAATCTATCACCTGAGACAAACAAACTGCCAAGGTAGATCAACCAAATCCAAATTAAAGCATGCATAATATCAAAGGATGTAACAGTTGGTTTTTGTTTTGGTTTTTTTTTTTGGTACTGGGGGTTGAACCCAGGGTCTCGTGCCTGTATGCTCTGCAAGTGCTGGACCACTGAGCTACACCCTCAGCCCAGTTTTTACTTTTTTTTTGAGACAGGATCTCGCTAAATTATGTAGACTGCCTCTGGTCTTGAACTTGTGATCCTCCTGCCTTTGCCTCCTGAGACGCTGGGATTACAGGTGTGTACCACCACGCCCAGCTAGGATGTAACAGTAATTAACAACATACTGGCATTGCTGTGAAAATCTGAATAAATTTTGCAAGTTTATAAGTAAAGTAATTATATTCTCCTTGGAAACATCCAACACCTGTGGACCACTTGTCACCCTTGAGGTACCACCAGTGGTCCATGGATCACTTCAGGAAAATTCTTTTTTTTTTTTTTTTTTTTTTTTTTTTTTTTTT
>VMDO01016797.1:0-33176 GCA_007922755.1 Pedetes capensis | reverse complement strand
ATTCTATAGCCGCTAAATCTGCTGTTTAAATCATGAAATGCAGAAGGTGTCCTGTTATCCTGGCTTCTGATCACCTACAGCTGGAAGCTCATATTCTTGGCTGAGTGACATGTGAAGAGGAAAGAACACTAATAGACATATAAGGGGACCCCCAGGAAAGATCCAGGATCATAATGATCAGAAATCTGGGCAGCTCAGTTTGGAGGCGGTTCATGGAAATGTGTAATATCTATCAGAACCCAGCTTATGATAGGCAACTCTTGCCACGTGGTCACCTGATGTCTCTTAGTTAGATGTTCTGGCCCTACTAGACCCAGTAGCATCCAAGAAGCTGCTTTGTTGATAGTGCACAATCCTCCAATGCAGGTGACCTATCTCCAAAATCCTAGGCATCTACATTGTGATTCTTCCATTGGGTTGTCAAAGTCTTTTTTGATGCCTTGAATACCATATGTCTGCCGGTCTTATGGTCCAAGTGGCAGGGCCACTTCACCATATTTCTTTCCTGCTCTGAGTCTCGCTCAAAAATTTGGCATCATGCCACCTGTAAATATATTCCCGAGTGTACAAACATTTTCCCCAGAGTTAGCAGAGGCCAGCCACATGCACTTTTTTATTTGTGGTGAAAAGAATGAGATACAATAATTTCTCCTTTTATTTGAAGGGGATGTCCAGGCATGCCCCAGACTGCAGAACTTCTAAAGATTTCACAGATGTTTTGAGCTTCTATATCTTTTCCTCCCCACCCTCTGGAATGTATGTGTTAAGGCTCCTGCCACTTCTTGCTCTTCTGATCCAATTAATATTCTGTCATCAAAAGAGCAGATCAGAGCACTATTCTGTAGAATGTCCAGATGACTTGAGTCCCTTCAGACTATCTTATTATAGGGAGTGGGAGAGTTAATATATTCCAGGACAAAACCTTAAACATATACTACTGTCCATCCCAAGTGCATGCAAATTTGTTTCTGCTTTACTCTGGTAGGCCTAGGACTGAATGTATTTTCCAGACTAATGACCATATTCTATACACTTGAGGCCTATTAATCTGCCTCAGCAAAGACACTACACCTGGCTCAGCAAATGCCATTGGACCTGGCATTTGGCTGCATTTGCAATAGTCCTGTCACCCTCTAGGAACTCTCTAGTGGAGTTTTGGCTTCCTATAATATACCTATTCTAGCATGCCTGTTCCTCTGAGCTTTTTGATCCTGTCCTCTACTGTCTACAGTGACACCTCTAGCACTTCTGCTTTACTTACTGCAAAGCTGGCTGGTAGGTGATCCAGGTCCAAAATCCCATTGTATGCTTTGGGTCTTCAGACCACTACCCATACAACCTGTTTCCAGTCAGGTCCCCAGAAGACAGACTCTGAGATGGAGATTTGTGTGCAGGAATTTGTTGGAGAGCAAATGAAGTAGGCCTGGGCAGAGGGAGACATCAACTGTGGTGAATTCATGGGCAAGGCCTCTGTTGATCCAAGATCTCATGTTGTAATCCGTTGTCTGCGTCTCCTTGGTCTTCTCTGATTCATGACGATTTCTCGGTCTTTCCTTGTTTCTCATGGCTGAGCATTTTGAGAACTGGTCAGGTATTCTGTAGAATGTCCTGCTGTTACTTTGCAGCAGTAAAACCTTCCTTAAACAAAACTTTCCAGAGTCTTACGATATGAACAGATGAAAGTGGAGTTTCCCTGGTGACAACATTGATGGGAGAAGGTGCACGAGGCAAGCTAGGTCACCCGAACATAGCCTCCATGAGACTCCTCCACCCCACACCCAAGACTCTAAGAGACCCCTAGGATGCCAAGGAACTCAGTTGGAAAGCCAATTAACTTAAGCCAAGTTCTGTTTAGTGTGCGATTTTGTGCTAAAAAAAATTCCTGTGGTTGTTGTTATTAGGTATCGAGTGAGGTTCAACTCAAAGTGAATCTATGTACAACAGACGAAATACTACCCAACACTGTGCCGTGCCTGGTGCTACTATCAATGCTTTTCTGCTTTTCATTGGGTTTTTGATGGCTGATGTTTCAGGAGTGGGCTGCCAGGTCCTTCTCCCAAGCCTATAGTACCTCGTATTCCCAGGTCTCCCATCCAAGTACTAACCAGGCCCAACCCTGCTTAGCTTCCAAGATCTGACAGAATAAGATGTCAAGATGGTACAGCTGTAGATCTATAAAAGCCTAGACAGTCATTATATACCAAGGCTTACATACTTCCTGTGACAGGGCCATCACTACTTTAGAGAAAGCTCCCATAACTGGAAAGGTCTTTGAAATCCACCTTTTCCCAGGTTCTGTTGCAGGCACCCCAAGATTATACCACCCAGGTCCCCCTGCAGGACTGAGCTGTCCATGACCCCAGCTGATAAGAATATTGGGGACTACTGGTTCTCCAACCCACCCCAAGCACTGCTCTCAACCAAAGGGAGTCACTTTGCTTGAGGTCACGATCCTTCCTCAGGGCCTTCATCCCGGGATTGACATGTGAAGGTACACAAACCCTGACCCATTCCTCAAGGGGGGACAACTCCAGAGGGTTATCTCAGCTCCAGAGTCCCTGATGGGACCCTGGGACAGAAGAGAGACATTCAGCAGAAAAGCTAATGAAATTGGAATGCGGTCTGGAGTTTAGTTTGCAGTAATATCTCAGTGATAGCATCTCGGCTTTGGCCAAGGCACCATGGTGATGGAGGATGTTAACATTAGGGGATGATACAAGGGAATATATGGGAGCTTTCTATAATCTTCTCACAACTTTCTTCTGGTAAATCTAAAATTACTCCAAAGTAAAAAGGTTGCTTATAAAAATAGCATTAAGAAACCATAAGAAAAATGAAGTCTAAATATATTCAGACCTGAGGAGACAGATAGGTGGGCTGTACTGGCCCCCAGGAAGCCTTGGATCTCAGATAGAATTGGGATATTAGAACATTGGTGATTGGACTTCCCATATCCCTCCTCCCAGGGTTATTTGTGGAATGCTGGACAGGCATGTTCCTGTCAGTTCCTATCTCAAGCTACTCCAGGGAAGTAAGACCCTATCTGGTAACAGGGGTAGAACCGAAGAGGGACTTAAGAAAGGTGGGGTCACTGGAGGGAGTAGAGATTAAAGAGTAGGCTGGTGATATCTAGGCTAACCTTTAGACATTAGGGTTCACAGACAAGGACAGCCTAGGAGAAAGGCTTGAGGAGGGACCCCAGGTCCTTTGTAGAGAGAAGGCCAGTGCAAAGGACTCTGGGGCAGAGCTGAGGGCCCCTGGGGAGTGGGCCTTGCTCAGTCATGAAGGTCCACTGCAATTGTGAGTGACCAAGCCCCTGATCCATTGTTTCCACAAGGGCTCAGAGAAGTTTAAAATCTGTGAGAGGACATGGAAAGGCAGGAGGTAGACAAACCAATCCATATACCCAGAGATGGGTGTGAAGAGATGATCTGAGATGGAGTATGTGTTAGAACTTTCATCACTGTGACAAAGACCTATGAGAAATGTTTTAAAGGAAGAAAGATATATTTTGGCTCACGGTTTCAGAGGACTCAGTCTATGATCAGCCGACTCCATTGCTATAGGCTAGGGATGAGGCAGAACATGGCAGCAGGACAGTGTGGCATAGCAAAGCTGCTCCCCTCATGACAGCCAGGAAGCAGAGAGAGAGAGAGAGAGAGAAAAAAAAAAAACCTGTACGAGTGGGCTTCCTCCTTCTTCCTCTATCATTCTATCTGGGGCCCCAGCTCTCCCACCCACATTCAGGGCAGGTCATTCCTCCCTTAGTTGATCCTCTCTGGAAATGCCCTGAGACAACCTGGAGCTGTGCTTTATTCATCTCCTAGGTGCTTCTCTAGGGCTGGGATTTAGCTCAGTTGGTAGAGCACTGCGCTGCAGTCTCTGAGGTCCTGAGTTCAATTCCAGCACCGCAAAAATGGGAGAAGGACCTGGCAATCCACTCCCAAGGCAATCTTGAAACAGTCAGCCATTGAAAACCCTATGAGGGTCGCTATGGGTCGCATCCTGACTCGACGGCACCTAACAACAACAACAACAACAACAGGTGCTTCTCAATCCAATCAAGTTGACAATCAAGACTAACCATCCCAGAGAGATACAGACTAGATGAGAGCCCCCAGCCTGGTTCCCAGGGTCCACTCCATTGTATCACCCTGTCTCCACACTCTTCAGTCAGGTACCACCTCAGTATTTTCCCTCAGTAGGTGTCAAACACAGTTGGAGCCAAGATACACATGTCCCGGAATTCTAGGAAGGAGGCTCCTTGGGAAAGAAAGAGAATGAGAGTGAACACAGCTCCACCCACTATGGAGCATGTCAAGCAGAGGCAGGTGAAGGAAGCCAAGGAGGCCCTCGTCTGCTGCATTCACCTTGTGTGCACAGCATGGGGCACAACAGGCATTCAGTAATGTCTACTGACTGAACAAAGTAGTACACAATCAGCATTACAGAATGGGCTGTAGTACAATGGTTAGAGCCTGTGTTCCTATCTCAGCTCTGCAGCTTCCTAGCTGTGTGATCTTAGGCAAGTTATTAACCTCTCTGAACCTCAATGTCTTCATCTACAAAATGAGGGTAAAAATATGAACAGAATCTGCATCATAGAATTGTTGCTGCCACTTGGTGAGCTGAAGTTGCACTTATAAACAATGCCTGGCACACAGAAAACACCCAGTGGCCCTTTGCTTGTGTCATAGGGTCGTACACAGGCATGGTTTTCCTGTGACTGTTCCACGCATGCATGCTCATGGGGTATGCAGTGAGTGCTTGTGTGCTAGATGGTGATGAGGGTGGTGGGTAGGGCAGCAGAGAAAGAAGAGAACTGTGCAGGTAGGCATGGCCACGTTCTGGCCAGCGGGGACGCCAGCAAGGGGCTTTCCTTCCCAGAACATGCATCAGACCCTCCTGAGGGATCTTCAGTGAGAAAGGACCAAGTGCTGCTTGATGATGTGAGACATCATCCTCTCCGGGCACACGGAATCTGTTGTACGGATGTGCTGTGTGGATGTGCAAACAGGGGGCACGTTGGGGCCATGGCAAGCAGATTCCTCTGGCTGCTGGGTGCCCAGGTTCTCCTGCAGTTCTCCAGTGGGGGCTTGGGCAGTGCCTGGGCCTCAAGTCTCCATTGGAGGCATGAAGACACCTCCCAGAGCCTTGTGGGAGACCGCTGAGAGGCCATGAGTGGTGTCACCTGGTGTGGTGTTACTCTCTCAGCTCACAACAGTCCTCGGCAGATGGGAGGCAGGCGGAGTACTGAGATCTTACAGCTGCTACAGCGCCTGTGGTTGTTTTCCAGCCAAGTTCCGCTACTGCCGTCTTTCCCATTTGTGCCTACAGGTGGAGAGAGCCTGTGTGTGCACATAGCCGCCTCTTCAGATAAGGTGCTTGGCATCCCTTGGCAACCATCCTGGGTCTCTGGGACGTGTCAAGAGTGGCAGTTAAGCAGGAGGTCTCTGGAGCCCTCCCATCTGGGTTTGAATCCCAACATAGCCACTTCTAGCTTTGTGCCTTTGGGCAGCTGCCTTAACCTCCCTGTGCCTCTCTTGCCTCCTGTGAAATTGCACATAGTAAGCACTCCTGCCTTGGGTGTGTGTGAGAAGAAGACAAGCATGTGAAGAGCTTGCGGCAGCGCCCAGGACAGATGTTTGTTGTTAGTCCTGTGCCAGCCATCCAATTCCCAGCCTTTCTCAGCCAGTAGATAGCTCATCCCCTGGACCGTCCCTCCTGAGCTCTGACGAGCTCCCTTAGGCAGAAGTTCCTAGAAGGGTGCAGCGTGGGGTAACGGCCAGGGCAAGCTGCTAAAATGATCACACGTAAGAGGACGTCCCAGAATGTCAAGCGGTGAGGTTTTTCTGAAAGTGAATGCTAAGGACGTCTGGCAGAAGCGATAGCATCTAGTATCACTTCTGCACATCCCCAGCTGGGTGGGAAAGAGCAGCTTCTCTCTGTTCCATCCTCCCTCCGCATATTCCCAACCCCCAAAACCTCAGGGGAGCCAAGTGTCCTGAGGGGGTGGAACAGGGTTGGAGGTCTGGCACTCTGAAGTTCAAATCTCACAGTCCTTTCTTCCTTGCTGTTGCCCCTGCCCTGCCAATGACCCCAGGAGGAGGAAAACTAGGAGGAAGAGAATGCAAAGGGGTGGCAAGGGGGTGGGGACTGCAATGAGAGAAGACACAGGGGTTGTCAGGGGGAGGGAAGCAGAAATTATGAGGGTCTGCTCTATCCAAAATAGGCAGAGGGCCGTGTGTGTAAATGTATATGTCAAAGAGTGGATCTACGAGAGAGAGAGAGAGAGAGAGAGAGAGAGAAGGAAAGAGAGGAGGAGGAAGGGAGAAAGTGTGTGTGTGTGAGAGACCGTGTGTGCGTGCGTGCATGTGTGTGTGCGCGCGCGCGCGCGCGCACGCAAGAGCGCATGCGCCTGCATGCCTGGGAGTTTGTCTTACTGAGAACACACAGAATCCAAATCTGAGGGCAGGAGCTTCTTCTATTCAGCCCCCTTGTTCTACAGATGAAGAAATTGAGGCACCAGAAAGCAAACTGTCCAAAGTCACCCGGCAAAACGGGCGCCAGACCCTTGGTCTCTAGACAGTGAATACAGGGCTGTTGTTGGGGGCAGGATGGGGAGTGAGGGAGAGAGGAAGGACAGGAGAACCTGGGGGACCAGGAACTTTCCCCAGGCCTGGGAGGTTCCTTCCCCAGCTGTTTCTTCCCACTGCAGGGAAGAGGCAGCCTGGTGGGGTGCAGGGGCTCCCCCTCTTTTGCAGACGTGGACTCTCCACCCCTGCAGGACGTGTCATCCTTAGAGCCACTACGCCTCTCTGGCTTTTCTGCCCAGCCCAGCCTTGAAGGTGGGGAGGGCCCTCTGAATGAAGTGTGGGCCAGCTACCAGTTCAGCAAAGCTGAGCCCTAAAATGCTGAGGGGCGGGGGAGTGGGTGGGGGAGCTTTAGCTCATCAAAGTTCCAGCCCTCTTCGACCTTCTTTGCCTCAGTTTCCCACCTGAGGAATGGAGAAAGGACAGAAAATCTGTGATGGGAGAGGTGGTTGGGGGTGGGGGGGCCTGTCCCCTAAGCCCCCTCTTGACTGGTAGGGGAGCAAGGCCTCCCTGCAGTCTTCCATTTGGCTTTCTCCCTGCTTCCAGTGCCCCTGCCTGGGAGAGCCACCCTGAGCCCTTTGTTTAGAGGAGGGAGGGAAAAAGGGTCCATGGCCAGGGGTGGGAAGCTGCAACCAGAGCAGACATTCCCGATGACTCAGAGGCCCGGAACGTCTTGGGAGCCAGCAGGGAGAGCCCCCTGCTCAGGAGGGGCAGCTGGAGCCTGGGCTCTGGGGGCCAGGGAGGCAGGGGAGAGGCAGAGGTCTACCTGACGCAGGACTGAGGGGAAGGTCTGTGAGCTGCGGAGGGAAGGGACACCATGTGCCTCCCCCACCTGCACACTGCCACCCTGATGCAGCAGGCAGGGGGACAGCTACAGCTCACAGAGGCCTCTCAGCCTTCTGGGACCTCATTCTCTTGTGAATGGCTGGAAAAGAAGGGGAATACCCTGCCCCTGCCCATTCCTGGGTCTGTGAACGACACCTTCCTCCCCCTAGGAGGCGGGGCCGGGGGGGGTTTGGCTGTGATGACCCCCAGCCCACTCCAACCTGTTCCACGCATTTTTTCCTCTCATAATGCCAGTCCCCTGCATTGACTAGGCCTCATGTTTGGGGAAGAGAAACTGAGGCCCAGGGGTCTCACAACTGCTTCTCAGCTCTGCTTGACCCTCCAGGGCTCAGGGTTCTGGGCGCCTGGGTCCTGCTCCTCCACCCACCACGGAGAATGCTGCTCAGCCTCTGGTCTACGTGGCAGGCAGTGGGGGTGCGCGGGAGGGAGCTGGGAATGAGGTCAGCGGGTTGGACAGGCCAGGCTGGCTGTGGAGGCATCTGGGCTGCAGCAGGCTGGAAGGTAGGGGCCTCCAGCGGCCACTCCCAGTTCTAGCCCGCCGCCACCGCTCGCCCACCGTGGCCTCCAGCCTGTCTCCAGCCCCTCTCCCGGCAGCCCACACTCCCCGCCCAGGCCAGATGGTTTGCATCAAGCCTCTTCCATGTGGCAGCTCCTCCCTGCCCACCCTGTTCCCTCCCACTCTGGCCACACTGCTCAGCTGAGAGTTGAGGAGTAGTTCTCTTGGGCTGTCCCCCCAGACTGAGACTGGACTGACTTGGGGTGCCTGTGTCATGCCGTTCTGTCTGTTATGTTGCTCTCACCCCCCTGGCAGCAGGATCTTACCTCTGAGCCCTCAGTCCCAGCTGTGTGATGTCAGGCAGTCACTTGCCTTCTTTGGACGTCAGTGTTGTCATCTGTACAAGGAAGAGAAGGCAGAAAAACTCAAACTTTCCTTCCAAAAAGCATCTCTTATTCTATAGTAGTTTCGCCTCCAGACCCTAGAATTCTGGAATCCAGCAGAGGCTGAACACTGACTTTGGAGGGGTCATCTGGTCTCCCTCTTCACCTGCTCTCAGGCCCTTTCCTGTTGATCCCCATATCTACAAGTCCCACCTACTTTCCTCAACCCCCCACCCCAGGGCCCCAGCTTTTTACTTGCGTCTTTCTGCTGTCACCAAAGTACAGGTTCTCCCGGTAAGTCCTTGGCAGGAGTCACAACCATGCCTTACTTAAAAACAGTCACTGACTCCCTATGGCCACCAAACTGAGAATCCAGAGTGCCAGGCCTCTAGGACCTGCTCCAGCTGACTTTTCCAGTCTTATCTTTCACTTTTCCTCTGCCCAGGGCCTTGTCTTTCTTTCTGTCCCTCAATTTGTCAGGCTTCTGGACTTGGTGGTGCCTTGCCTTCCCATTGAACTTTGCATTTAAACCTGGAATCCCATCACCCCCTCAACTCCACCCCCAGCTCCAGCTCAAAAGTGCCTCCTCCCTGAAGCATGCCTATCTCCCTGTGGTGTTCCTGTTACTTTTTGGTTCTTTCTGGAGGCTTCCATTTACTGAGTAAGGCACAGGCCAGCAAGGTGGACTTTTCATTATCCCATTTCACAGATTAAGGAAACAAGGTTCAGAGAGATGAAGCAACTTATTCCAAAACCTCACAGCTAGCTCTACCTTGGCTGGGAGGCATTTTTGTGTGCGGTTCATTGCCCTTCCTGGCTCCCCTCTCTCTGAGGGCAGGAGCTGTTGATCCCAAAGCTTTCCAAGCACAGGGCTGGCCCCAAGAGGCCTGCAGGATCACCTACTGAATAGAATCAACTAGAGTCTGCAGGAGGTGCTGAACTCAAGATCCTCTGCCCTAGAAGGGGTCTTTGCTCAGCCTTCTCCCTCCTAGGCTATCCGAACAAGCCTGAGAGTCATCTCTGACCCTCACTACCCCACCCCCCACATCAAATTCAATCCCAAACCCTGAAAAGTTCTCCACCCAAAGGGCTCTCACATCCATCTGCTTCTCTCTGTTTCCACCAGAACATACCCAGTTGCCTGGGCCGTGGCAGCAGCCTCTCAGCTGCTGCCCCCAGCCCATGCCCAACAGCTGTCCTCCACACAGTGCCTACTCCATCCCAGGACCACTGTGACCTCTCACAGATGCAAAGCTGGCACAGCTGACTATGACTGCCCCTGCTTTAGACCCTGCGGGGGTCCACAGCTCCAAGGGTAAAGAGGAATACCCCCAGGGAGGGTTCTCTGGCCTGCCCAGTCTGCTTTCTGTGCTCCAGCCACATTGGCCTTCTTGGGATTCTTTGGGCATCTGGAACTGCCTAGAGTCTTTGCACATGTGGTGTCATCCAGCCACCTCTACTCTCCACCCTGATATACCCTTTACATAAGTTACCTCCACTCAGCCATCAAACTGCAGGTTGCAATTTCATGTTTGTGTGTCTATTTATTTTATTTACTTATTTATGTTTTTCCTGGGTTCCATGGAGTAAAGAGGAATTGTCTTGACCACACATAAAGGATATAATATAGTTAGTGCATATACATAATAAAGGAGAGTTGAAAAGAAAATAAATGCTAAAAATCATGTGATGTTAAAAGATTTTGTGAGGCCAGGTGCAGTGGCGCACACCTGTAATCCCAGCGGCTTGGGAGGCGGAGGTGGGAGGATCGCAAGTTCAAGACCAGAGGCAGTCTGCATAACTTAGTGAGACCCTGTCTCAAAAAGTGAAAAAAAAAAAAAAAAAAAAAGGGCTGGGGTGCAGCTCAATGGCCCAGCACTTGCAGAGCATGCAACCTCAAGGCCCTGAGTTCAACCCCCAGTACCAGAAAGAAAAAAAAAAAAGATTTTGTGGGGTTGAATTACTAGGTATCCTGAACCATACATGCACCCCATGGGCTGCAGGTTGGACGTGCCTCATTTTTTTTTTTTTTTCTGGCATTATTAAGGAGTTGAGCCTGCAGTCACTGTGGTGTCTGATCCCATCAAATCTTGGAAGCTAAGCAGGGTTGGGCCTGGTTAGTACTTAGATGGGAGACCACCTGGGAACACCAGGTACTGTAGGCTTGGGAGAAGGATCCAGCAACCCACTCCCAAAAAACAATCTGTCATTGAAAACCCTATGAATAGCAGAGAGGCACGACAATAGTGTTTCACCTGTTGTAGGTAGGGTTGCTATGAGTCGGATACCGACTTGATGGCACCTAAAAACAATAGAAAGAGGAGTAGAACCAGGTCCTTGCACATGCTAGGCAAGTGCTCTACCACTGAGGTGCACCCTCAGCCCCCTTTTAGACTTTCATTTAGAGACAGGGTCTCATTAAGTTGTGCAGGCTGCCTCTGGCCTCAAACTCTTGATCATCCTTCCTCAGCTTCCCAAGTTGCTAGGATTATGGGTGTGTGCCAAGGAGTCTGGTTATGTTTGCCTCTTTACCAGACATAAGCTAGTGTTGCTCCCTGAATGCCCATGACCCAGCAAAGTGCTGGCATATAAGCATTGTTGATGATTGTGTCAGTAGATTACTGTAATTCCCCAGCAAAATGAGGTGGGGGGCGGCTTTGGAGGAGAAGGTGTGGCCATCTTACCCACACTTGATCCTTTCTGCTCCAAGCCAGACTCTGTCCAAAAAGGCCTTCTGCCCAGGGCTACTGCAAGGCAGCAGACTGGGACACCCGCCCCCCACTGCCGCCACCTCTTGCTTCTGCCTTAGTCCCTCCCCTCCCCTGAGAAACTCCAGAAACCCAGGTTGACCTGGAGGAAACACTGGAGGCTGATGCAGAAGTGGAAGACAAGGGTCATGGGGGTGAAGAAAGGAGGTCTGTATGTGGGCAGACCCCTGCCCCAGAGGATGCCTCCTCATCCCCCTCATCCTCCCTCATTTTTTTCTTTTCTTTTCTTTTTTTTTTTATTTTAAATTCAGGCTTTAAGGGAATCTTTGCATTTATCTCCTTACGATTTAGCCAGACATCTGGTTGTGATGCAAGCCCTGGCCCCCAGCCCCGCCCTCCCTCCTGGCAGGCAGCTGGGTTTGCCTCTGGTGTGGGCAGTGCCTGCCCTGTACCCTGCAGCCTGCATCCTGTATGGGGAGGCCCAGGGCAGAGCGCCGCCCCCCAGGACGGGATGCAGGCTCCAGAGAGCCACAGCCGGAAGCAGAGACTCCGGAAGGGAAGTTGAGCGACAAAGAAGGAGGAAAAAGAGTGTGTGGGTAGAGGGGTGGGACAAGGGGCAGAGGCGGAGGGAAGGAAAGGGAAAGAAAACTAAGGAAGAAAAATACACAGAGAGGAAAGAGATTAAGGGAAAGAGATTGGGGAGGGAAGAAAAAGAATAGCAAAAAGAAAGGAAAAAAGGGATCAAGGAACTGAAATGGATAAAACAGGCCAGAACAGGGAAAGGAGGAAAGAAAAGCTCGATCACTTCATTTATCCGTGCCTTGCAGAGACCCTGCTCTGCCTTTGGGTCCTACCTGGGGACTCACACTTGCTCAGGTAGAAAGGATGGGCGCCAACCCTCACTTGTGAGGACTACATGGGCCAGCGTCCAGGGAAGAAAGGAGAGAAGGAGGAGACTGTGTCCCCGACCCCTGATCCTCTTCCCAGCCCTGTTCCTCCTGCCCCTGCCCTATGTCCCGGCCTCCCACGTGCCCTCAGCCCACCAAAGCAGCTCACACAGGGGCAATAGTTACTACCCTGTGGCTCAGCCTATGGGACACTTTACTCTTGGCCACACTCATTTTCTCTGGAGCACCTAGCTGTCCCACCTTACAGAATGCTCCATCCCTCTCTTTCTCTTCCTTCTCTCCGGACTGCTCTTGTCCTGTCTCCTGGCTGGGCTCCTCTTCTACCCAACCCTTCAACCTGAGGGTCCTGGAGTTTCAGTTCCGCCCTTGGCTCTCCTCCCTCCATGCTTTCTCCCAAGACAACTCCGCTCACACCAGCAAGTTTCAGTCACCAATCATCCTGGGGGCTCCCAGTGTCCCCTTTGAACTCCAGACCAGGTGTCCAAGGGGTCCTCTGCTTTTCTAACTGTGTTCTCACTGGTATCAAGCATTCAAAGTGGGCAAAACTCAAGGTATCATCTTCTCCCTAAACCCAGCTAGGAGGGAGGGATGGAAAAAGGGAGGGACATCTCCAGAGCTGAAGGATTTAGCTTGGGGGTGAGACAGAGCCGCATGGAGCTAACAAACTTAATGAAGGGCTCTGACTGGGTGATGCTGAAAAAGAGGAAGGAGTGGGGAACCTTCATGGGGACTGGGGAGGGCTTCTTGCCCATGGTCTACATGACAGCCTCAGTCCTAGACCCCAGCTGGTCTCTGTCCTGGCTCCTCTCCCAGGAGACCCTTTCTCCATCACTAGTCCGGGGCCAATGATGGGGACAAAGGAACATTCTGGAAGGTCAGAGTGAGAATCAGGACAACAGAACCTCAAATTGGGGCCAAAGCCATTGGAAAGAGTGACCTGATGAGGTGGGCGGCAGGAGGGTGCTCCCACCAGGTGCATTAATACCTGGGCTGCCTCCCTCGCTGTCCCATCCCACAGAGTCCACCCAGGGCCGGGGGAGCCTTCCCTCTCCCTCTTGGAGGGGCACTTGGGAAAATCTGGAGAGGGAGAGAACTCAGAGCTCAGCACTTTCCTCCTTCTGTTTTTCTTCTTGAGGAATTTTTTTCCCCAACTGATGATGACTTTACCATTCTTGGGGGTGGGGGGTGGAGATTCTGGCTTTTGCTCCCCCCCACACTCCAAGCGCCCGGACAAAGTCCTACATTCCACAAGAAGCCAGAGCTCAGAGTTTCCTAAAGATGAGGTGGCGTCTCCTCCCCTCTCAGCCCGAGCTCCCCCTCCCCCAGGCTCCAGCCCTCAGCCCAGGCCAGGGAGGCCCAGCCAGGCTGGGAGGAGACCCCAAGCACATTCTTCCTCTCACTGTCATGCTGCAGAAATTAAAGACACATCTTCGGGCTGGGAGCCCGCCAAGCGTTTCAAGTCGAGAAGTGGCAGAGGAGGCCTTGGGCCTCAGCTCGGTGCCACGTGGAAAGGGTGCTTGGAAGCCATCTGCCCACAGCGCCTGGGGCAAAGGCCTCGAAGTGGACGTCGGGGTGGTGGCTGTCACATACCACACACACGGAGTCCCAGCCCCAGGGACCCCTGAACACCTATCAGCGCCCCAACCCTGTGATGTAGCACCACTCAGTCCACACCTGGGAGGCTTTAGCTCTGCAAGGTGGGCCCGGGAGAGGCTAGAAAGAGAGGGCAGGGAAGGGGCTGGGTGCAGGAACCTTCCTGGCATAAAACCTCAACAAGTAGGTCACACGAACCCTCCCATTGAGCTCTGGGATGCCCACCCTAGACAGCCACCCCAAATGTCTGTTCCCTCTGGGGACAGGACATTTGTGCCTATCTGGGACAGGGGCTTCCCTTGGAACTGACTACAGGGAAGGATAGGGCTTTGGTAGGTCCAGGAACTGCCATCTTAGCACCTCAGCCCCCAGTCCTGCCCTGCAGTCGCTGGCACTAGGTGGGGGCAGACCCTGGGCCACAAGCTACTGCCACATGGTTGGGATAATTGATGAAGGCCCGTCCTTCCATTGCTGTCTCCAGCCCTGCCTCTCTGGAAACTCTATATTTTCCCTTTAATTATAGCCCCTGCAGTCTCCCTCCACCGCCCCACCCGCACCACTTAGCCTAGCTGCCCACGGCCGGCCGACGTGGCTCCCTCCCCTTCTGCTCTCTTGGACTTTTTTTTCCTTTGCCTTCGTTGCACAAAACCAGCTGGGGGAGGGTGTGGAGAGGGGCGGCAGGAGGCGATGGAATCTTGGATGGTTTGGAGGAGGCGGGACTCCCTGCTTCCACGTTTGCAACTCTGGAGCAATGAGGAGGGGTAGTGGTACAGGAGTGAGAGGAGCTGGTGGGTCACTGCACGGAGACCCCCCAGACTTCACTCAGACCCACAGATTTTGGCAGGATGAGGGCCTTGTATAGATTGGGAAGGAGGTAGTGCACAGTCTGGGGATTGAGACATGGGGGAATGACACTGACTTCTAGAGGCACTTTCCCCAAATATAGCCTGCTGTTCTTGGGGTCCCCACTCCTTTTCAGGGTACAGATGATCCTCTCCTGTCTTAAAGGGTAGAGAGCAATGGCTAGGCTTTTCAGGAAAGCAGTGAGGCTGTGGGAAATAGTCTCTAAAATACGGTCATTAGACTTCCTGTACAATTCTATCGAAACCCAAAATGCAGGTTTCCCCTAGACACCAAAAGTCTCCTTTGTGTCCCCAGTCCATGTCCAGGTATAACCAGAAAAGGGGCTTTATGCAGCTCTCTGGCCAAGTACCCTTCACCCAAATTCTCTCTAGATTGACTGTACTGGATAGGAGGGTCTCTTTCCAGGCCCTGGCCACAGCCATGGCAGACACAAGACCCTTTTTTAAGTCATCAATGATCACAGGCCTCCCCCTGCAAACTTACTTCTCAGCTATAGAGTGGAGGAGTTTGGGGAGTCAGTTTAAAGGGGATGACAAGCCCCAGTCCATACTTCTAAGCCCCCAGAACACCCCCCTGCTGCCCCATTACTCAACACCTAAACTTTGCTCTGGAAAGACCACGAAGTCAAGTTTCTCACCTGAGCCTCAGCCTCCCCTCCCCAAGTCTCTCAGCCATGCCTCAGGGCTGGAGAAGGGCATCTGAGTCTGTGTTGGAGCCACAGGCGTGGAAGAACACATTCTCAAAATAAAACCCCTTTGTCAGTATCCCCTCCAAGGATCTGATTCTTAGTGTTTATAAAGGAATCTCTAGTCTGTTCCCCAAATATTCCTAATCTCCACACCCCAGGCGTACCAAAAGACACCCCCCAAACAGGCAGATCTTTTTAGTTCCCAGTTCTTCTGTTTGGAGAGGCCCCTAGCTGGCCTCTTTAGCCATTCCTCGGTTCTTTCCAAGGGCGTCAGGAGGACCCTCTCTCAGTCATCTCTAACCCCACTCCCTTAGGAAGGCTCCTCACTCAGCTCTCCAATTCCATCCACTTCATCCCGATTTGAGGTCCCAGGAATAAAGCACGAGGGCTGCCCCTACCCACTCTTGAGCTCACAGTCCGTATAGTAAGGACCAAGCCGCACTCCAGTGACAGCATCTCTGGCCCAGGCTGGTCTGGGGGGCTGGGGAGGCAGAACTGCAAAGGGGGGAGACGTTGGGTGGACTCCCTTCCCTTCCTTTCCCTTCTCCTCCCCCTCTCCGCTCCAAATTGGGGGCCGGGCCAAGCAGCTCTGATTGGCTGGGGGGCGGGCAGTTTGCTCCCCCTCTCCAAGGGGCAGGGTTCCTCTGAGCTCTCCATCAGGATGGTATAAAAGGGGCCCAGGCCAGCCGTCGGAGCAGACAGGAGTTTCTCCTCGGGGGACGGAGCAGGAGGCACGCGGAGTGAGGCCACGCATGAGCCGACGCTAACCCCCCACCCCAGCCGCAAAGAGTCTACATGTCTAGGGTCTAGACATGTTCAGCTTTGTGGACCTCCGGCTCCTGCTCCTCTTAGCGGCCACCGCCCTCCTGACGCATGGCCAAGAGGGAGACATAAACTTGAGCCAACAAGAAGACAGTAAGTTCCAAACTTTTGGGAGTCCAGGGCTACTTTGGTACCGCGTCTTGTGTTTGGTCTCTGTGGCCGTGGCTTAAAAGGAAATTCGGGATGCTGCAGGCTCAGGGATGGAAAGGAGATGGTGGGGGCTCTTCTTCGGTGCCCTGGAAGAAGAGGGAGTTCGCCCTGGGGTGGGGATGAAAATGAACACCTCCCAGAGGTGGAAAGTGAGGATTGAGCTCAGACTGAGATGGTACAACAGGGAGAGTAGGGATCTGGGCATTGGTAGGGGCAGAGCACGTCGAAGATGAGATAGGGGCGCCGAGTTAGGGATTTGGAGCCTAAGATGTAAAAGCGATCAGAAAGACTGTAGATGATTCATAAGGAAAGATTGTTTGCCCTCTCTGCATGCTAGACGGTGTTCCTGGGACAGCCAGGATGCTGAGCTCGTGGGGGAAGGGACGCACAGAGTGGGCGGGTTGGAGGATGAGAAAGTTTGGCGCGGACTTGACAGGGCGGGGTCCTTGCGCCCCCTGTTGATCAACACTGAGCACTGCGCGACCCGGTACAGCATTTTACAGCTGTACCAGCTGGAGCAGGAAGACCTGGGTTATTGCCGGACGTAGACACCACCTCTAGATCTGGAAAATAAAACCTGGGATGGTGTAGCCCCTGCCTCTAAAAGTGGCAGGGCTGAGGAATTGGCCCCGCCCCGTCCCCGTTGCTTAGCATTGTCCGCCACCTAGTGGTTGAGTAGATGCTAGTGCAGTGGGCGTGGCTAACTCGCCATTACTATTTGTGGACTTTTTGGTTCTTTGGCTAAGGAGTGACCCAGAAGCCCTAATTGGCTTTGGTAGATTTAGGCTAGTCCCGAAAGCAAGCTTTTAAGATGCCTTGGCCCTGGAAAGTAGGATGTAGCTACTTTAGGGGTGAATTTCAAGTCTGTGGGCATGACCTCACTCTAATCGGCCCCTCCCCATTCTAGCCCTGCCCTCTCAATCCCACCTGCCCAGGGCATGGGGGGGAGAAAGAAGGCTGTAACTCCCTTCTCTCCTCCCACCCCTTCCTCCTGTCTCCCCGCAAACCACTACCCTACAGCCTACCCTTCGGATGGGGTTCCTCCTCTCACCCCACCCCCTAGGGGTTTTTATTTCACTTGGCTTCAGGGCCCCTAGGCTGAGGTTGGATTTGGAAACATCCCCAGCCTAAGCTTTGTTTAAATTCCTGAGAATTGGGGAAGCATTATAGCCGCCCTGGCCAGGAGCCGTGGCGCTGTCACTGGCTCTGATGCAGAGCAGATGAGCATTTAAGGGTTTAGGGAAAGAAAAACGGCCGGGGGTGGCGGCAGGAAGTGGAAATTTTAAGTGCGTCTCTTAGGGAAATGGCAAGTAGGGTTAGGGATCCCTGGTGCCCCAAGTGGGGTCTCGGGCGCCGCCCACAACCGGCATCTTGTCTCACTTGCCCAGTCCCAGGAGTCAGCTGCATACACGATGGCCTCAAGAGGGTTCACGGAGAGTCGTGGAAACCCGACCTCTGCCTGCTCTGTATCTGCAACAACGGCACAGCGATGTGCGATGACGTGATGTGTAATGACGAATTGGACTGTCCCAACCCCGAGATCCGTGAGGGCGAGTGCTGTCCTTCCTGCCCCGAGGGTATGGCTCAGGGCTTGGGGGAGGTCAGGGTCACTCCCTCCCCTGTGTCTCCGAGGCCTCTGGCATGGAGAGCACCCGTTACCAAACTTGCCTCTAACTGCCCTCTTTTCCCCCAGAACGACCCAACCAAGAAACCGCAGGAGTCGAGGTAATTCCCTGCCCTCAACTTTTGCCACCCCCGTCTGTGTCTCTTCACTGTCTTTTCTCTAACCTACATCTTGCTTCTTTTCCCTCAACCCGGTAGGGACCCAAGGGAGACACTGGCCCCCGAGGCCCTAGGGTAAGTGGTGCATTCTTGTGGCAGTGGGAAGCTGGGGGTGGATGTGGCTCTAGTCTGTGCTTACCAGGTCCCATTCCATCCTGGTCTAGGGACCCTCAGGCCCTCCTGGAAGAGATGGCATCCCTGGACAGCCTGGACTTCCCGGTCCCCCAGGACCTCCTGGACCTCCCGGACCCCCTGGCCTTGGAGGAGTAAGTGGAGAGTCGATATCCCCAAAGGAGGCCTGATGTGCCCCATCTCTCTATTTTGTCTTTGTTTTTTGGCAGATGATGTAACTTTATATTTTGCAATAATCTCAAGCTTACAGAAGAATTACAAGAATAGTACAAATAACTTTCATTTATCCTTAACAGTTTGTTTACATTGGCTTCACCTGTTTATACACACATATTATTTTTTTCCTGAACCATTTGAGAGCAAGTTGCTGATAGTATGACCCTTTGCTCTTAAACACATCAAATATGTATTTCTTACAGGAGCATTCTCCTATGTAACCATTACACCATGGTTACATTTAACATTGATTTTAAACTATTGTCCAATATACAATCCAAATTCAAATTTCACCAATGGCCAAAAAAATGTCCTTTGTAGCATTTTTCTTCTGATCCAGGATCATGAATTGCATTTAATTGTCCTGTCTTTTTAGTTCCCATGAATGTCAACTATTCCTGAGATTTTCTTTGTCTTTCACAGCACTGAAAAGTTTTGAAGAGTCTAGTTGTGGCAGAGCCCAATTATTTTGTACACTTCCCTTAGTTTGAGATTGCCTGATTAGATTAGACTGGGTTGATGCATTTGGGGCAGAAATATCTCACAAATGATGTTCTTGTCCGTGTTAGTACATCACATCAGGAAGCATAAGACGTCAGTTTGTCTCCTGTTTTTCAATTTACTGTCCTGTCTCCAATTTCTCATGCACTCTCTCTTATTTTTCTAGAACTTTGCTCCCCAGATGTCTTATGGCTACGATGAGAAATCAGCTGGAGTTTCTGTGCCTGGTCCCATGGTGAGCCACCAGAGGGAGCAGAGATGACAGAAGAGAATGGGGATGGGGAGATGGGCCAGTGATGGGCATACAGGGGTGGCACGGAAGGCTTGGGAGGTAAAGGTCATTTTGGGGACAGAGTCTAGAAAAGATGCAGGACAACTGTGGTCCTTGCAGGAACCAGTGGGGGATAGCAAGAACACTCCCATGATATGTTTTCTTACACAAGTGTCACCATGGCCCCTTTCTTTTCCTTCTGTAGGGTCCCTCTGGTCCTCGTGGTCTCCCTGGCCCTCCTGGCTCACCTGTGAGTACTTAGGTCTTCATATACCTCTTTGGTCTGGGACTGTGGAGGAAAGCCTGAGATGAAGAAGGGAGGCTCACAGAGCTCTCTTGGTGAGATGGGGTCACCTTGGCAAGGACCTCCTCATTTGATCCCACCTTTCTCTCCTTGTCCTCCAGGGCCCCCAAGGTTTCCAAGGCCCCCCTGGTGAGCCTGGCGAGCCTGGAGCTTCAGTAAGCACTCTCTACATGGATACACCCTCCTCTACAAACCCATGCGTTCTCCCATGGAAAGACCCTTCCCCTGAGGACCTCCTCACCTCCTCCCAATCCCAAACTTCCCCGTCTTTCCCCTTTATCCTGGGAATTCTAACAGCCTTTTCTTCTATCTCTTCAAGGGCCCCATGGGTCCCCGAGGTCCCCCTGGTGCCCCTGGCAAGAACGGAGACGATGTAAGTAGTGCCAAGGAGATAATACCATCTGACCCCATGGCCTTTAGGAGTTGGGTCCTGTAATTGCCCCCACAGGAGCTGATACCCAGAAGAAGGAGAGCAAGTTCTCCCTGGGGCAAGGGACTTCCTTTGACTGATGATCTTTGCCCTTAGTGGAATGTTTTCCCATTTCCTCAGGAGGGACAACAGTTTGTCCCCTGACCTCAGCCACCATAAGCCCTACTCCAACCCCATTCCTCAGAGTAAATGACTTCTCAGGTTTAAGCACTCTGGGTGTGCAGGTGGTGAGATTAAAATGCTGGTGGCAGAGACAGGAATTCTTTTGGAGGAACCCACATTTCATCATCTCATGGTAGATCCAAGCTATAGCTTCAAAATAAGATTCTGGGCCCCTAAACCAGACCTTCAACAATCCCAAGAAGACTGAGCTCTTTCATGCTTTCCCAACTCAGGGACAAGGGCATGATGGCCTTTTCTCTCCCTCCAGGGGGAAGCTGGCAAACCTGGTCGACCCGGTGAGCGTGGGCCTCCAGGGCCTCAGGTGAGTGAAGGGAGTGAAGAGGAAGCCCCCGGCTTCACTGCATTTGAGCTTCACACAGGAGCTATGGTGCTAGTGTCGCATTCTAATGGCCTTTCCTCGTCATCCTTTGCTTTTCTCTCCAGGGTGCTCGGGGATTGCCCGGAACAGCTGGCCTCCCTGGGATGAAGGGACACAGAGTGAGTTTCCTCTGAGGCATCTGAGTTCCCCAAATCCAAGTCCTCCTACCATTCCATCCCCTTCCCCAAAAGATCATGAACTGTATTGTGTATTGTGGTGGGTGGCAGCAACAGAAGTCCCAAGGGATACAGGACAGACATCTGAAGGAACTTAACTTCCATGGGAAAGAAGCCCTGATAAAGGGACCGGGTGGGATCTTGGGTTTGTTGGGTCTAGTCTAGCTCAGAGACAAGGGGATGGCTAGGGTGATCTCCTGAGGCTCCTCAAGGAGGTCCACAGTCTCACTTTGCCCCTTTCCTATCTTAGGGTTTCAGTGGTTTGGATGGTGCCAAGGGAGAACCTGGTGCTGCTGGTCCTAAGGTAAGAGGCTATTGGAACGTCCTGGTCCTCCCCTCCCCAAAGTCCCACTATGTATGGATTCCTCACTCTGTTCTCTGTCCTGTAGGGTGAGCCTGGCAGCCCTGGTGAAAATGGAGCTCCTGGCCAGATGGTGAGTGCACCCATTTCTAGAGGGCGGGGGAGCAGGGTGCAGGGACTAGATGGAGGCTTGGGGACCAGGGCTTATCTCCCAGCTCACTCACCTTCTCTTGATTTGCTTGCCAGGGCCCCCGTGGTCTGCCTGGTGAGAGAGGTCGCCCTGGACCCCCTGGCTCTGCTGTAAGTACTCCTGGCCCCTTGTGGGGGGAGGGTCCCTGGGCTGTGGATGGCACTCGCCTGGAATTGCAGGGACTGGCCAGTGGTCAGTGACTGTAACTGAGCTTCCCTTCTCTCCTGCAGGGTGCGCGTGGAAATGATGGTGCTACTGGTGCTGCCGGGCCCCCTGTGAGTATGGTCCACCCTCCCAGCCTGAGAGAGGGTGGGATCTCCTCTTGGGACTGATACACCTGCAGAAGGCCATGCTTGTCTGAAACCCAGGACCTCTTCTGTCCCTGGAAGTGCCTTACAGCTGCCACCTTCCTACCAGCTAACTTCCTGTTATATCCACAGGGTCCTACTGGCCCCGCTGGTCCTCCTGGCTTCCCTGGTGCTGTTGGTGCTAAGGTGAGAGCCCCATCTTCCTCTGAGCACAGCTCTCTCAGGCCAAGGGAAAGCGTCTCCCTACTCCCCAAACCAGAGGGGCCCCGAGTGGCAAGAAAGAAACTCATCTCCCAACACTCCTGTCCTGGAGTCCCCTTGCCGGCTCTCAGGGCCCTCTTTCTTGGTCTCCTGTCCCTGTCTCTCCCTCCCCTGCACCGTCCAGTGGTCAGGCTGGGTTCTTGAATTGGGGTTCTGACATGTCCTTTCTTCGAATCCAGGGTGAAGCTGGTCCCCAAGGAGCTCGAGGCTCTGAAGGTCCCCAGGGTGCGCGTGGTGAGCCCGGCCCCCCTGGCCCTGCTGGTGCTGCTGGCCCCGCTGTAAGTGTCCCTCCCTCTGGTTCCCCCTGTGCCACTTCACAACCTCAGAGTCTTTGCTGCTCACCCACCCTTCTTTCTCTGTGCCACAGGGAAACCCTGGTGCTGATGGACAACCTGGTGCTAAAGGTGCCAATGTAAGTCTCCTACCAGGTCTTGGGTCTCCCCTGGTGCCCACCTCCCCACCTGCCCTGTGCCCTCCAACCTCAGGCTCACCTGTCCATTTTGCCTCCCACAGGGCGCTCCTGGCATTGCTGGCGCGCCTGGCTTCCCTGGTGCCCGAGGCCCCTCTGGACCCCAGGGCCCCAGCGGCCCTCCTGGTCCCAAGGGTAACAGTGTAAGTACAAACCTCTCTCCTCTGCCTCACCCCCGCGCTGGCTCCAGTGTGGCCCCTTCTGGGGAGTACAAATTTTCAAGCCAACTGAGTACCCCAGCTCTCAGCTCATCCTCCCCTCCTCCCCCCACACAGGGTGAACCTGGTGCTCCCGGCAACAAAGGAGACACCGGTGCCAAAGGAGAACCCGTAAGTCCCACCACCCCCCTCCCCTTTAGCACTGCCTCTGGGCCCTTGGAGCCCCTTAAGGGAGCCCCTTGTCTGCTAAGGAGCCCCGGTGCTGGAGGCCAGAGTCGGGCAAGACCAGTTTCGCACCAGGATGGCCCCATCACTAAGGCTGGCCCCCTCCTCTCTGCCCACCCCAGGGCCCTGTTGGTGTTCAAGGACCCCCTGGCCCAGCTGGAGAAGAAGGAAAGCGCGGAGCCCGAGGTGAACCCGGACCTGCTGGCCTGCCTGGACCCCCTGGAGAGCGTGTACGTGCCCCTGCTGCATTCCCTACTCAAGCCCCAGAGCCAGCCTGGCACCCTGGGCAGAGGTCTCTGAGGTCATTCTTCATCTCCTCCTGCAGGGTGGACCTGGTAGCCGTGGTTTCCCTGGTGCGGATGGTGTGTCTGGTCCCAAGGTAAATTCTCTTCATGTGGGGAGCCTGAGCCCCGACTCCCTGGGCATCACCTTCTTCTCACCACGTGGTCAGCCCTCTCCCAGCGCTACCCTACCCCACTGCTGTCTTCTCCACTCTCTGTAGTGGCAGCCCATGTGTGTGTCCCTCTTTCCCTTCATATTTGGCCTCAGTTGTGGTATCCAGTGCCCACTAGTGCCCCTCAAACCCACCTGCACCATTTCCCCCGAGGATGCTGGCCTATGGTGAGGAGGCCCAGGCTTGAGAGCCTGATTGGGCCTGTGACATCCCCCCAACAGGGTCCTGCTGGTGAACGTGGTGCTCCCGGTCCAGCTGGACCCAAAGGTTCTCCTGGTGAAGCTGGCCGCCCCGGTGAAGCTGGCCTGCCTGGCGCCAAGGTGAGAGCCCAGCTGTTCAGCCCAGCTCAGTGGGGGCCCTGCCCGTCCAGTGTGGGATACAGGACGAGGCTGCTGGAGTGGCACCTGGTGATCCTCCAGAATAGGGGACGCCATGTCCTTCTTCCCACCCCGACTCATGCCTCTGCCTCCCCCTAGGGTCTGACTGGCAGCCCTGGCAGCCCTGGTCCTGATGGCAAAACTGGCCCCCCTGTAAGTATGCCTCTCTTGAGCCTCCTCCTACCCTCCTCCAGTCTGTCTGCCTCAGTCCTCACCACCACCCTTGTGCCTCCCATCCTCAGGGTCCCGCTGGTCAAGATGGTCGCCCCGGACCCCCAGGTCCCCCTGGTGCCCGTGGTCAGGCTGGTGTGATGGGATTCCCTGGACCTAAAGGTGCTGCTGTAAGTATCTGTGTAGAGTGACACAGAGCCAGGGACAGACACAGCCTCCAAGCAAGAGTCCTGGGCTCTGCTTCAGCTCTGCTTACTTTCTGTGTGATCTCAGGCCTTCACTGCACCTTTCTGGGCCTTAGTCTCTCCGGTAAAATGAGAGATTTCTCCTGGCTCCATGATCATTGCTCTGTTCTTGGGAGTAGGTATTGTTGGTAGTCATCTGACACGTGGATAGGATGGGCCTTTAATGTGATTGTTGTTGTTGCTGGGTGCCCTCAAGTCAGGTCTGACTCATAGCAACCCTATGTACAACAGAATGAAACAGTACCCAACACTGTGCCAGGCACACAGTCTTTTTACATTTGAGCCCATTGTTGTACCCACTGTGTTTCTTCTCATCTTGAATCATGTCACATCAGCAAATGGAGGTCCCAGGGGCTTTACTCCATTTCCATCATTAAGGCCAACTCTCCTTTGAAGAGGCAGCTCTTCCCCAGGCATCTTTTGAATGCCTTCCAGCCTGAGGGGGGCTCATTTTCCAGCACTATATTTGACAGTGTTTCTCTGCTATTCATCAGGTTTTCAGTGGTTAATTGTTTTGGGAGTAAGCTGCCGGGTCCTTCTCCCTAGTCTGTCTTAGTCTGGAAACTCACCTGAAACCTGTCCACCAGGGGTGGCCCTACAGGTATCTGAAATACCGGTGGCATAGCTTTCAGCATCAAAGCAACACGCAAACCCCCACATCATGACAAGCTGACAAACCCGTGGGAGTTTTATGTGATAGTTACCCCATATTTGGTAGGTTGAAATTACAAAGGAGATTCTAGAGGAGATGGCAGTCCTTTGCAGTTCAGGCCACTGCAGGCATGTGACATGGAGAGGAAGGAGAGAGGGTGAAGGAGAAGGAGGTTTAGAGGGCATCTGGTTTGGGAGGAGGTCAAGGCACCAAGCCCTAAGGCCAGCGAGGCATTCTCCAGGGGCCAAAGCTTGTAAACAGCCTGCAGTCTCTTTGAAAAGAGAGCCCCTTTAACAAGGTTTCATTCAAAGTAGTCAGGAGTAACAGAGGCCCCAGCTTCCCAGCAGCCCCCAACCCTGTTCCACTTTCTGCACAGGGAGAACCTGGCAAAGCTGGAGAGCGTGGCCTTCCCGGAGCCCCTGGCGCTGTTGTGAGTATCCACCTCTTTTGATTCCCTGTTCCCCTTCTGCGCCTGCCCCTGACACATGACCTCCTTGAGGAGGGACGCAGGAGTCTGCAGCTATTGCCAGGTCATCAGAAGCCCCTAGCCGGGTCTGCTTTGTTCCTGAGTCCCAGGCCCTGCCCACTGTGCCCTTTCCTGCAGCCGCTCCCTGGCCTCACCACCCTGAGCTCTTCATTTTCTCCCCCAGGGTCCTCCTGGCAAAGATGGAGAAGCCGGAGCTCAAGGACCCCCTGGCCCTGCTGTAAGTGTCCCCGACATGACAGGGGAGCCTGGGGAGCAGGGAAGGGGAGACCTGCTGCCCCTCCTCTCCTCAGACTACCATGACCACTGATTCCTCTCCATGACAGGGTCCCGCTGGTGAGAGAGGCGAGCAAGGTGCTGCTGGCGCTCCTGGATTCCAGGTGAGGCCTTGTGGCCACATGGGCATTTGTAGGGGAGTAAGGAACACCTTCCTTCTCTTCCAGATTCTAAACACTTCTTCTTCCCTCTCCCATTTTCCATCTACAGGGTCTTCCTGGCCCTGCTGGTCCTCCTGGTGAAGCAGGCAAGCCTGGTGAACAGGTAAGAAGTATCAACGAGCCAGAGGGTTGGGGAATATAGGAAACACAGAATGATAGGCCACTGCCCCTCACTAATGAGACAACCAGCAGCTGGAGGGATGGAGATTAAATACAAGGAAGGACTTCCTATCATGAGGGAAATGGCACAGTGGCAAGCAGAGGGCTGCACAATATGATCTGGAAGGAGCTACATGGCTGTCAGGCTGGGTGCCTTCTTTTATGAGCTGGTGGGATACCCTGGCTTTCCCTCAAGCTTTCTGATTATGTTTGGGGAGGAAGGAGGTCTTGAGAGCTCCAAGGAGAGAGGGGCTGTTTGGGGAACTCCAAGTCCCATGCTGAGAAGGGCTTCATCTCTAATAACTGGCCTTAAGGGCCACCTGAGGAACAGAGACAGTTCTTTCTGGTGGGGAGGACCCAGCTAGGTTTTGCTCACTGTCTCTCGTCTCTTCCCCCACAGGGTGTTCCCGGAGACCTTGGTGCTCCTGGCCCCTCTGGAGCAAGAGTAAGTGGGATCTCCCCCTTCTCCATCACGATGCCCTGGGTTTGGTCCTGTCTCTGGAGCAACCATCACATTCTCTGCCTTTCCCTCCCAGGGCGAGAGAGGTTTCCCTGGTGAACGTGGTGTGCAAGGTCCCCCTGGACCTGCTGGTCCCCGAGGGGCGAACGGTGCTCCTGGCAACGATGGAGCCAAGGTGAGGGCAGTGTGGAAGGAAGTGTGATGGCTGTGACCACAGCCGTGGGGATGTGGAGTGGGGACTCCCGGGCAGCCTGAAGTCTGGGCCATGAATATGTCCTATTGGCTGATGTCTCTGGCCTTGGAACCAAACCTCAGTGATAGCAAGAAGAGGTTTGGGACTTTGAGCTACTTCTGGGATCCCAAACTTCATGCCAGTCTTTTGGTTGCCACATAGGGTGATGCTGGTGCCCCTGGAGCTCCTGGTGGCCAGGGTGCCCCTGGTCTTCAGGGAATGCCTGGTGAGCGTGGTGCAGCTGGTCTTCCAGGCCCTAAGGGTGACAGAGTAAGTCAACCTCCCCTGCCCCATGACCCCTTTGTGGCTCCCAGTCATCTCCCCACTTTGGATCCCTCAGAGTCTTTCCTTGTCTTCAGGCTCTTTCTCTCTTCTCTTTTATCCTCTCTTCTTCCCCTTTGGTCCCTTCACTAGTGGATCCTCTGCCTTGGTCCAGGCCCTTTTCCGCATGAGTTACCATGGTGATAAGAGATGGGGCATCTCCTCATGGAAGCTCCCTTATTCATCTCCCCATATGAGTCAGGGGGCTCTGAGCGTAGGTTCTGCCTGAATCCCCAAGCAGGCATTTTTTTCTCCTGAAAGAATCTTGCATCCTTGACAGAGGCAGATGAAGGCAGATCAAGGCAGAACTGGGGAGGGCCTTGAGGGGAAAGGAGAAAGACTCAAGCAGGACACTGCGGGTCACTTCCTGGCCCCACACTGGAAATCTCAGGCTTTTCCCTGTCTTTAGGGTGATGCTGGTCCCAAAGGTGCTGATGGTTCTCCTGGCAAAGACGGTGTCCGTGGTCTGACTGGCCCCATTGGTCCTCCTGGCCCCGCTGGTGCCCCTGGTGACAAGGTGAGTGGCTGCCTCCCCACCTTCCTCCCTAACACCTCACTGCCCCAGCCAGCCCAGACGTGGCTCTGCAGGGAAGGCAGGTCCTGCCACATGAAGCTGGTGACCCAGGAATCTGGAGAGAGCAGAAGGCAAGGGAGGTGCTGCCGGGGTCAGCTGCCAGGAGGGTTCAGGGTGGCCCCCTGACCCTGATCTCTCGTGCCTCCCTCTCAGGGTGAAACTGGTCCTAGTGGCCCTCCTGGTCCCACTGGAGCCCGTGGAGCCCCCGTAAGTACAGAAGACCCTGTTAAGACTCATGCTCAACCCTTCCCGGCTGCCTTCTTTCCATCCCTCCTCCCCTGCCCCTCCACCCAGCCATTCCTCACCTTCCCAGATGTCAGGGCATCTCTCCAGTTTGCCTTCTTTTCTTAGGGAGACCGTGGTGAAGCTGGTCCTCCCGGCCCTGCTGGCTTTGCTGGCCCCCCTGTGAGTACCAAGATCCTCTTCATTTTCCATCACGAACTAGAATGTGGGACGTGGGTCCTTGGGTGACTGAATGAGGGCAGAGGCATCAGCTTGACTGGCGGGAGGAGGGAGGGGTCGTTTCCCTCCCAGGTCGTTCCCTCCCCCAGCCTAGTGGGCCCCGGCTCCCTAGCTGCCCTATGGTTTCCTCAACTCTCCACTCTCCCTCCTGCCCAGGGTGCTGATGGCCAACCTGGTGCTAAAGGCGAACCTGGTGATGCTGGTGCTAAAGGTGACGCTGGTCCTCCTGGCCCTGCTGGACCCGCTGGACCCCCTGGCCCTATTGTGAGTATCTTACCTTCTGTGCCCAAGTTACCAACAACCTTGTTCCTGGGGCTGAACTGGACCTCACATCTCTGTGCTCTCCTACAGGGTAACGTTGGTGCTCCTGGACCCAAAGGTCTTCGTGGCAGCGCTGGTCCTCCTGTGAGTACGACCTGCCTTGTTGCGGAGCCTGCCCCCAGCCAGCGTTAGGAGAGGGCCAGGCCCAGGGAGCAGGCTCTTCTCCTCTGACCACTCCTCGCTTCTCTCCTGCCAGGGTGCTACTGGTTTCCCTGGTGCTGCTGGCCGAGTCGGTCCCCCTGGCCCCTCTGTGAGTATCTGAGATGGAGTTCACTGCTCTGAGTGACAGTGCTGTCGGGACGGTGGGCAAGACCGAGACTTCCTGATGCTCGGAATCCACTGGAGTCTGACAGCCCCTACGTCTCTACCCAGGGAAACGCTGGACCCCCTGGCCCTCCTGGGCCTGTTGGCAAAGAAGGCGGCAAAGGTCCCCGTGGTGAGACTGGACCTGCCGGACGACCTGGTGAAGTTGGTCCCCCTGGTCCCCCTGGCCCCACTGGTGAGAAAGGATCCCCCGGTGCTGACGGACCCGCTGTAAGTGCCAGCTCAGAACTCTGCAGCTCCTTGGGCGCCTGTGTGCCACTGGGAAGCACCTCACCCATCTCTCCTCCCCCAGGGTGCTCCCGGTACCCCAGGACCTCAGGGTATTGCTGGACAACGTGGTGTGGTCGGCCTGCCGGGTCAGAGGGGAGAAAGAGGCTTCCCTGGTCTTCCTGGCCCCTCTGTGAGTGACCCCTCACCTTGGTGCCCCCAAGACCATCCCAGGACTTAGAGGGTACAGGGGTGGGCATGGAACCAAGGATGAGCTGGTCTGGGGGGCTCAAGCCCCAACACCTTGTCTCTGGCCTTACTCTTTCCTCTCCCTTAGGGTGAACCCGGCAAACAAGGTCCTTCTGGACCAAATGGCGAACGTGGTCCCCCCGGCCCCATGGGCCCCCCTGGATTGGCTGGACCCCCTGGTGAATCTGGACGGGAGGTGAGTGGCCCCCAGCCCCGGAGCCAGTGCTCATAGCACGGCCACTTGGGGTGGGCCTGAGCCTTTCTCTGGGCAGACTCTCACTTCTTCCTCCCGCTGCAGGGATCTCCTGGTGCTGAAGGCTCCCCTGGCCGAGATGGCTCTCCTGGCCCCAAGGTAAGAGGGCTGCACCCCAGGCCTGCAGCCTTGCCCGCCACAGCCCTGGCCCAGCCTAGCACCTTCAGCTGGGACTGACTCACCTCCCCACCTTCCCTGCCAGGGTGACCGTGGTGAGACTGGCCCCGCTGGACCCCCTGGTGCTCCTGGTGCTCCTGGTGCTCCCGGCCCTGTCGGTCCTGCTGGCAAGAGTGGCGAACGTGGTGAGACTGTAAGTAGCTGGGCTTGGCTTGGGCCTGGGATTCTACTGCTTAGCCGTCTGGGGATGGGTGGCCGACTTCACTCAGGCCAACGGAAGAGTCTTGTAAGATGTCCAGGCCCTCAGCCTGCTTGGACAAACTGAGCCACAGCTCAGCCTCAAGGCCTCTCCCCCAGACAGGACCCCAGCTCCCCTTGAGGAATGGGGTTTGCCCCAGTTCACATGAAGTCTGGCTCTGGGGAGGTTCATCTGGGCGTCAGGAGAGGTGGCCACCGTGGTAGGGAGGTGGGCCAAGAGGGATCTGGCCAAGGGGAAGGGTCATCCCACAGGCCCCAGCCTCTCCTGGCCAGAGTCTAACGCTCTCTGCTCTCCCCAGGGTCCTGCCGGTCCTGCTGGTCCCATTGGCCCTGCCGGTGCCCGTGGCCCTGCTGTAAGTGTCCCTCACCAGCCTCAGTCCTCAGAACCCATGTCCAGATGTGGACAGCACCCCACTCAACACCAACAGAACTTCCACCTGACAACCTGTCCACTTCCCTCTTCTAGGGACCCCAAGGTCCCCGTGGTGACAAGGGTGAGACAGGTGAAGCTGGTGACAGAGGCATCAAGGGCCACCGTGGCTTCTCCGGTCTCCAGGGTCCCCCCGGCCCTCCTGTGAGTATGCTCAGCCCCGTAGTCCCCAGATGCCAGTGAGCCTTCTCTATCATTTCTCCATGCTGCGCTGCATGATGGGGTTGGGGTAGATGCACTTGCCTCAGTTTCCCCTTCTGGATAGACATTCTGACTTGTCCTTACTGAGGACTAGGGTCTGAAGATTTATGGGCATTTTCAAGTAGCTTCTGAGAGGGAGGGGTGCACAGAGTGGGAGTAGTCTCAGCATATGGATAGCCTGGGGCTAGATTTCCAGGAGGTGGAGACGGTGTGAGTTGCCCACACTGCCCCTCATCTCCCCAGCCAGCGTCCAACTTCACTAGCCCCACACTGGGCCTGAACTGCCTTTACATCTCTCCCTCAGGGCTCTCCTGGTGAACAAGGTCCCTCTGGAGCTTCTGGGCCTGCTGGTCCCCGAGTAAGTCACAGCTTCCATCTCCTCTTGCTGGATCCCCTACTCAGGTTCACTTTGGGGCCTTTTGCCAGGGACACAGGCATCCCTTAGGTCTCTGGAAAAGGGTGCAGGGACAGGGAATGAGGGAGGGAAGAAGATTCCTGGACAAACAGACTTATCCAGCCCTCAACCTCCCCCTTCCTCACTCCTTTCTCCTACACACTGTCTCCTGGCCCAGCTGTGGCCCTAGAGCCAGGGCCTGCAGGGAGGGTGATAGGCTTCTCAGCCAGAATTGGGACTGTCTCACATTTCCCAGCAGGCTTTCTCCAACCATCTCTCCCCCTCCAGGGTCCCCCTGGCTCTGCTGGTGCTGCTGGCAAAGATGGACTCAACGGTCTCCCCGGTCCCATCGGGCCCCCTGGTCCTCGCGGTCGTACTGGTGATGCTGGTCCTGTTGTACGTAGCTCTGCTCCTTCTGCCTCATGGCCCTCTAGCCCCAAAAGCACATGGACACTGGTAATCCCTCACCTTCTTCTCTGTACAGGGTCCCCCCGGCCCTCCTGGGCCCCCTGGTCCTCCTGGTCCTCCCAGCGGCGGTTACGACTTCAGCTTCCTGCCTCAGCCACCTCAAGAGAAGTCTCAAGATGGTGGCCGCTACTACCGGGCTGATGATGCCAATGTGGTCCGTGACCGTGACCTAGAGGTGGACACCACCCTCAAGAGCCTGAGCCAGCAGATTGAGAACATCCGCAGTCCTGAAGGCACCCGCAAGAACCCCGCCCGCACCTGCCGTGACCTCAAGATGTGCCACCCTGACTGGAAGAGCGGTGAGGAGCCACCCTGGCTGTCCCTTTCCTCTTCCCACCATGCCGACATCTCCCTATGGCGCTGGCTGCCCTCCTCCCTGACTCCACTTTACCTTGCCCCACCACAGGAGAGTACTGGATTGACCCCAACCAAGGCTGCAACCTGGATGCCATCAAGGTGTTCTGCAACATGGAGACCGGTGAGACCTGTGTGCCTCCCACTCAACCCACCGTGCCCCGGAAGAACTGGTACATCAGCAAGAACCCCAAGGAGAAGAAACACGTCTGGTTCAGCGAGAGCATGCTCGGTGGCTTCCCGGTACGTGAGCTGGACCCTAGAGCTGCTTTGGGAAGATGGGCTACCTCAGTGCTCAGAAGGCACAGGAAGTTCTGGACTGGTCTAGATCGCTGCTAAGTGTGAGAGACAGAGCTGGGCTGGGAGGCAGGAGTCCTGGGTCCTTGATACCAGCTCAGACATGAAGTGCACATGGACAATGCCCTTCTTGACATAAAAATTAGTTGGGAATGCTCATAGAGGACTTGGGGCAGGGAGGCCAGAGACTGGAGGTTGCACATGGTCACTCAGTAACCCCCCTCTCCTGCCTCTGCAGTTCCAGTATGGTGGCAAAGGCTCCGACCCTGCTGATGTGGCCATCCAGCTGACCTTCCTGCGCCTGATGTCCACCGAGGCCTCCCAGAACATCACCTACCATTGCAAGAACAGTGTGGCCTACATGGACCAGACGACTGGCAACCTCAAGAAGTCCTTGCTCCTCCAGGGCTCCAATGACATTGAGCTCAGGGGCGAGGGTAACAGCCGTTTCACCTATGGCACTCTCGAGGATGGCTGCACGGTGAGTACCCAGGGCCCCACCAGGCCTCGCCTCTCGGGGCTTTGGCCTTTGGGCCCGTCGACGTGCCCCTCATTCCATCACTCCCATTGGTAATGGCCCTCTCCTGTTGTCTCCCCTCACCCCAGAGTCACACTGGAACCTGGGGCAAGACAGTCATCGAATACAAAACCACCAAGACCTCCCGCCTGCCCATCATTGATGTGGCTCCCTTGGACATTGGCGCCCCCGACCAGGAATTCGGATTCGACATTAGCCCTGCCTGCTTCGTGTAAACTCCCTCCACCCCAATCTGGCTCCCTTCCATCCAGCCCAATTTCCCCCCACCCCAGAAACAAACAAACAACCCAAACTGAACCCCCCAAAAAGCAAAAAAATGGGAGACAATTTCACATGGACTTTGGAAAATACTTTTTTTTTCCTTTGCATTCATCTCTCAAACTTAGTTTTTAATCTTTGACCAACTGAACATGACCAAAAATCAAAAGTGCATTCAACTTTACCAAAAAGAAAAAAAAAAAAGAATAAATAAATAACTTTTTAAAAAAGGAAGCTTGGTCCACTTGCTTGAAGACCCATGTGGGGGTAAGTCCTCTTCTGCCCGCTGGGCTTATGATACCCCAATGCTACCCTTTCTGCTCCTTTCTCCACCCCTTCTTGAGGCCTCTCCTCCATTGCTCCCCAAATCCAAGTCTCCCCAAAAGACACAGGAAACAATGCATTGTCTACCCAGCAACCAAAGGCAATGCTGAAACATCCAAGTGGCCCCCAACCCCCAGCCCACTCCCCCACCCAGTACCCCCCAAATCCTGGGGGACCTGGGTTTCTCAGACTGACAAAGGAGCCTGGCCATCTGGCATCCCCGTGACCTCTGCAGCACACCCCACTTTGTTTTCAACGGGCCATGACTTGGGAGCCATCAGCCCCTCAAGGGGTTTGGAGGCAGGCAGGGTCACAGCAGAGGGAAAACATCGGATTTGGGGAAAGCATGTCAATCCTTCATGAGTGTGCAGGGCTGGGTGGGAGAGATTGTTCTGTTCCTTGTGTAATTGTGTTGCTGAAAGACTACCTCGTTCTCGTCTTTTGTGTCACCGGGGCAACTGTGTTGGGTGGGGATGGGGCAGGTGGCAGCTGCGCCCCATTTGATATCAAAGGTGCTACATCTATGTGATGGAGTGGGGTGGGGAAGGAATCTCTGGTGCTATAGAAGTTGAGATGCCCCCCTAGGCCAGCAAATGTTCCTTTTGTTCAAAGTGGTTTTTTTATTCTTTGTTTTTTTTTTTTTTCTTTCTTCTTCTTTTTTTGCATTTCTTTTTTTTTTTTTTTTTTTTTTTTTTTTTTTTTTTTTTTTTTTTTTTTTTTTTTTTTTTTTTTTTTTTTTTTTTTTTTTTTTTTTTTTTTTTTTTTTTTTTTTTTTTTTTTTTTTTTTTTTTTTTTTTTTTTTTTTTTTTTTTTTTTTTTTTTTTTTTTTTTTTTTTTTT
>VMDO01016796.1:0-38008 GCA_007922755.1 Pedetes capensis | reverse complement strand
AATTTCATGAAAGAGGGATATAGTATAAGATGTTCATTTTAGAAATTGACAAATGCAAAGGGCCAGTATAGTTTCAGATACTATACTAACAAAATTAACCTTAGTTCTTTTATCAAAAATCCATCAATAAAAATGAAGCAAAATACATCTATATCCATAATGTCAATTATTTTTGAAGGAGAAAAGTTAATGTTATGCAAGTATTACTTGCTTAATGTCTTACGTTTTCTTCCTGATGCTGTAATCTTATTTCAGAATATTTCAGTACAATGTTATAGTTTGTACAAGTTAGGAAAAGTGTCCTTTAAAAAGTCTAGACTTTCACTAAATACACTAACTATAAACTTTTTGCATATCTAATTCTCTCAGGATTCATCATTTTCTCAAAGCATACTGGTACCCCCAAGACCACATTTTGACAAATGTTGAATTATGTAGCCTGATTGAGTTTATTAATTCAATAAATACATTTTATATCCTTTAAGATAACAAAGGCACAAACTTGAAATGTTTAAGAGTTTTTAATATCTTGTAATATTCATTTTAGTCCATTCAGCCTTCTGTGACAAAAAAATAAAAAACCATAAATTGGTGCTTTATAAACAACAGACACTTGTTTTTCACGTTTCTCAGGGCCAGGAAGTACAAGATTAAGGCATGTGCAGATCAATGCCTGTCCCTCATAGGAAGCCAGTGTCTCCCTCTCACTGCAGTTAGTGGACAGAGAGAGGCAGGGGTCTCTCTTCAGCTTCTTTTATAATATCATTAATCTCATTTGTCTGGGCTGTTCCTCCACAGCCTAATTACTTTCCCCAAACCCTGCCTTCTCATACAACATGACCTTTGAAGTGACAACTGCAACAGAGGAATTTGTGGAGGACATTAGCGATGTTTATATGTTCCACATTTAAGTTATACAAATTTTAGCAATTTCTGTTTCTCTCTTCTTTCTTTATGAATCAGAAAATTTTACCTGGGACAAACTATCTTTCCTACTTCTCAAACAGATATTTTTCTAGGAAAACATTAAGATTAGTTTGCTTAAAAATTTATTTTTACTAGCATAACAGTCTTTAATTCACTACAAATATTTTTAAATTTTCATTTTTTGATTCATGATGAACTGTATGAGATTTACCAAATATTTTAATTCTACACCTATCGTTAGTCCTATTGATGATCAAGAAAAGGAAATAACTGACCAAGATTGGTTACAGGTTAGAACTCTTACCTATGTTGATATATAGGATAATAAATTACCATTTTTCCATTGCTTTAGCCTATTGGTGTAGGCATACCAACAATTAATTTAAGAAAAAGGAGACCCAATGTTCAGGTAACTGTGAATGAAGGTAGACTTAGCAGTGCTTTCAAATTTACTAAATCAGAGTTGAGATCAAGCTTCTGTTCTTAAAGCTAATAATTAAAGCCGCCTTTGCTGACATCAATTTTCCACAGCATGAGATGGAAATGAGCATCAATTTCTCAATAAACTGGAGCAAAATGCTATTAATTGTAGTAGAAGATATGCATTGGCTAACTAAATGTTGCTAAGTGAATTATTTAATAATAATGTTAACAAGCAGAGTAATCATAAGATAGTTTCTAAAAAAGGAATTGGTTGTTAAATATTGTGAGATTAATGTCAAATCCACATAATCCTAACAGTTTGATTGTAAAATTGATTTCTGAGTGCAAATAAAAATAAATTCCTAGTTTATGGAAGTCTGCATAAACTAGAAATTTCAGACCAACATTTATTTGAATTTCTAAAAGTATAATTTAGAATTAAAAGTTAGAGAAATTTTCCTTCAGCTAATTAAAATGTCCAAAATTACAAGTAATGTGAATTTCAATTGCCTGGCAAACTCATGGCAAACTCATCTTCTCTTTGTTAGCAACAAAAATGTATGCATATTTGTATAGGCACATTAAAAGTAATCAGCACAAAAGTATATTTTCTAAAAGTTAGTGAGAAAATTTCAGAATTTTAAAGGAAGTTCAACATTACTATAAAATTTTCTATGTGAGCCCACCATTTCCTAACAAATATTGGTAACATTAATAGGGAAGCAATGTGTTGTTAAGAAGTGATGTTTAAGCTATGAATTAGTGGGTTTTAGTTTGGTTTTACTGATAACAAACTATATATCCTTGAGGAAGTCATGAAACCATGGAGAGCTACAGTAATTTCATCTGAAAAGCAGGAAAATTGAATCAGTCATTGTTCTCTATCCTACATAATAGGAAATTAATATCTATTAATATCCTACATAATAGGAAATTAAATATCTATGTATTGATCCTGGATTCCATCCTGAACATTCAGGTTTAAATTTGACCTCTCAATAGTTGAAGTTTCCAAGGCTATCCTAAACTGCAGACACTAGACTAATAGAAGGTTTAACTCCTTCCAACTCTAGAATTCTATGACAATGTGAATCTCATGTTGTTGCATATGAAAGTCTTCAGATCTTTTATGATTCCTATTGGGATTAAAGTTATATGTATGCCTTTCTTGATATATTAAATTGTTTTAGTACTCTCCTTGCATGTTCCTTTTTATGTAATGTCTTAAATTATACTTTTTGCAGTCATGTACATTTTAGTGAATTGTTATTTTTGCAGCAACTTCGAACATTGCATGTAAATACTATGATATAATTAAATAAACAACCTGAATAATTTTTTTCATTCTAAGAAAATTCCAAATGGCAAACTAGCAGCCACAAAAGACTTCTCAACTTGTGCAGTATATTTGAACTCTGAAGTATTGCAATGTTACTACTAATTATTCAAATTAAAATTTTGTTACCATTATATCCTATCTTTTATTTAATTTCCACTAATGATATGGTCATTATGTCAGTTGACATTGAAATTTTGCAAATGAGAAATATTCGATATTTAAAATAAATAAAAATAATGGACAAGCAGGGACCAAACTGATCCTTTTCTTAAGCCTGTCTTGATGATTTATATAAGATTGTGATTTGAATTTTCTGGTCCTATGCCTTTGATGAGTCTGTCAAAAAAAGTGGTCTGCCAGATTGTCATTTTTAAATACAAGTTATGCATTGACATTTTGCTTTTATGATTTCATTTTCTTCTCTGTCTTTATATGTTGGATTGGGACATGATCTTCATATTGCCAATTCTTCCTGATAATGCCTCCTCCCTGCATGCTGTTTGGGTCTGATCATGCTATGCATTATCCATTGCATGTAAGATAAATATTCTTATTTCTGTTTCATTTTATTATTTTGATAGCTTTGAACTTACTTTGCATTGAGTTTGTTAAAATGCTCATGCTGATGTGATGGTGTTTGTGTGAAGGTGATTTATTTCACAGGACTTTAAGCAATTCTGAAACATCAAATTTAGAGTGTCCTATTAGGGACTTTATAAGTTTCAATTTTTTACACAAAAGATTTGAAGGACTTTCAATATTAGCTTTTATTTTCATCTTAAGACATATGCTACATTTCAAATGATTTTTTGTTTCTGAAGCAAAAACATGTTGTCATAGCCATGGTCAGTATTTTCACTTTTGGAAAATTGAATACTTACTTTCAGTATTAAAGAGTCTTCTGATTATAGTACTGCATTTTTAAGCAATAAATATTTTTTCAATTAGAAAGGACATAGGTGAGATTATATTTTGACTTGAGGATTCCTCAACAAGCAAAAACCTTGAGAATCAAGATTTTTCAATATTTAAATGGATTTACTTCTTGAAGGTAGCATCTTTGTCACAACTATAAAATATATTCCATGTAACTACGTTAGTCCTCATCTAAATAGAATAATTTTAATTTTAATACATTTTTAACTATTGCTACTGTCTTGGAAGCCCATCCTCCTAAAACAGTGACCCTTGCACACATTTGGGAGCTGATATTATTAAAATCCAGTGACCCTTGCACACATCCAGCATAGGTTCCATTTACTACTACTATATCATTGTCAGGTTTGGGTAATGTTTATTTTAATAAAGATTTTAAAATCTAGTTTCTAACACTTTACAATTATAAAATTATATAAATCTATTATGATTTTATTGTTCTAATGAACTTTTAAATTCTGATGTATTACTTAGCAAATCTTACAAGGGGAGGAGTATATTTTGTTTATCAAATAAAGCAATGAGCCTTAATTTTTTAAATTTATTTATTGTTTAAATTTTTATTGGTAGTTTTTAGTGTACAACTTAATGGGTCTCATCATGCATTTCCATATATGCATTTCATTGTACATTGCACCAATGAGACTTCCTTTTATGATTGAGCAATTAAAATTATGTCATGAAGTAAATTTACCAGGCTGACAGTATCATCTGATATAATTAATCCGTCTTGAACCACAGTAAACTTTATTATTAACACATCAGCAAGAAAAAGCAGATGTTAAAGCAGGAAATAGTATATAGTGAATAGTATATAGTGAACGCAGGGCATATTATTTCTACTTTGACATTAATTATAATAGCTACCTTCAACTGATGATTAATTCAATTTGTCTGATGCACTTAAAATTCAATCTCTAGCCCTGGCTACATAGTTTTAGATACATATGAAAGAAGAAACCTTTATACAATAATTAATGTATGTTAGGTAAGTAATTTTTATAGAATTTCATATTTAAATATCCATTATTTTGTACACAACATCACTTTTTGATGTCCTATAATTTAATTATTATTGTCTTCTGTATAGAACCCCAAATCTCAGGAGCCAGTCACATTGGATTTCCTTGATGCAGAGTTAGAGAATGATATTAAAGTAGAGGTGAGTGTCTGTTCAGTAGGACTAAAAAAGACCTCCAGTCAGAGGCTGGATGCTTCTACTATCTAAGTATCTGTTTAGCATCTGTATTATGTTAGGCTGTCTCTTAGGTACTCTCTTCACAAAGGTGAATGTTCTTTGTCTTTAAAAATTTGTAGATCATGGACTGTCTTCATCTCAAAGATCATATAAGAAGGAATAAATATTCAACTTGGTTGTGGCCTTAGTTGATTTTTATCCTTCTTATTTTAAAAGTAGAGCTATTTAAACTGTCTCAATACAAAAACAACTTACAAATTTTAATAATGATGGGCATGAATGTTGCTATTCAGTTGAAAGAAAAGTTGGAGGTAATCCATCCGTCCAACCACATGAAGAGCTGCATGAAGAAAGAAGCTGCCATGTTTGTCTTAGGACACTTTACTCAGCTGATTCGTATTCTATTTCAAAACCAAAGTCACATGCCACTTCCTCTGAGGATCTTTCATAATAATGATAATTATATCAGTAATGAACATATAATAAATATATATACATATATATATATGTCTGAATTCTCAAGAACCTTTGAAGTAGATGTTATACTGTCTGTTGTACTAATGATATGTTGGAAGTACAGAGAAGTTAAATAGTTTGTCTATAGCTACTCAGCTCATAAATAGCAAAACCAGTCTCTTTCCTTCCAGAGCACAGGTTGCTAGCATTTTTCCAGATGGTTTAACTCCTCCTTTTAACTATGGAAAGGCCACCATATTTCTTTTATAACTTTTCACAGTGTATTTCAATTTGTACTCAATTTACACATTACACATCTACTCCTACCTTGTATAGCCATAGGATGTAATTTTTTGTTATAATTACCATATATTCCTGAACCTAATCTGCACCTTCTTAATAGGTTTAGAGGGCTTAAAAATCAGATGCAAATTAGAATGGATTGCTTATTGAATTTGCAGTCTGGAGAGAGCTGGGTAGAGGCTCTCTACCTTGAATTCAATCCATACACGATTCTATCTGAATTTAATTTTGTAGCCTTCTAAAACTGTTGAAAAAGTGCAGATTAGACTCAAGAATGTACAGTATTCTAGACTATGGAATAGTGCTGGGATTTTGTAGGAAATAAATAAATATTTTTTGTTAAGTGTTTGTTATAATAATGTTGGATAAAGTAATGGTGATGAGATCTATGTCTGGACTTTCACTTCCACTATGTCACCATAGTGATCTTATTTAGCTCTTGTAAGCCTCATTTGTCCCACAATTAATATAGTGACTGAATAAAATAATACATAGAAAGTTTTATTATTTGTGAGCAACTCATAATGGACGCTCAGTTTATGTAAGAAGCTGTTAATCTCTCCATTTTCAGATACAAAATATTTTAACTAAATTAGACTAATCATGTATTGTTCAAATTTGTTTCTTTTATCATAACACATTTGTTCACTCATCATTTGTAGTTGCCAAATCCCAGTGTACATCACTGCAGTTATATAAAATGAAAAATAAGTTAAAGGGAATTTTGAGACTTTCCAATAGATTTGAATATTTTTTGAATAAATATGACTGCTCATTTTAAGAATTTGGGGAATTATCCTTAAGGAGACTAAATCCTGCTAGCTCCTTATGATTCTTCCAGATACGACAAATAAAAAGTAAAAAGTATAAAGAGTAATTTTAAATCTTTGTTCACATGGAACTAGTTGAAGGAGAAATATGAAATATTGCATAGTATATGCTAATGGAATACTACTCAGCAATCAAAAAATGAAATAATGCCATTTGCAGCAAAATGGATGGAATTAGAGAAAATTATTTTAAGCGAACGAACACAAGCTCAGAAAGAGAAATACCACATGTTCTCGCTTATATGTGGGAGCTAAATCTAAATTATAAGAAGGAAAAAATCCTATGTGGAGGTCGGAACATAATAAAACAAAATTAAAAAAAAAAAAAAAAAAGCTAAAGTCAACCTAGCAGAGAAGGGACAATACATTTCTATTTCTCGATGGCTATTTTCACTTAAATAGTCCATCCCCTAATGCAATTGGCCACTCTTTCCTAATTATGTCTCAAAAATTAGTGACCACACAAAAAACTTTCGTTGAGGGTGTTGTATTTTTATAAAATAATGTAAAATGATTATAATGTGGCAACTGTAAAGAAAAAAATCCCAGAAAACAACTGCAACTAATAGTAAAACCACTCCACTGTCTTTATTCAATTTCCTGAAATGAGAAAAAAACCTTAAAAATGAATATTTTAATAATATTACTTCAGCAGGTTGATTCGGATCCTTGGAATAAAGTAATTGTAGATCAGTTTGGATCTTGGAAAGAAGTAATTGTTTCATTTTTTTTTAGATTCGAAATAAAATGATAGATGGAGAAAGTGGAGAAAAAACCTTCAGAACTCTGGTTAAATCTCAAGATGAGGTAAGAATTCAAGCTTATTCTTAAAAGTATGTTCTAAGAATAATTGATATTGGCAGTTTGAATTTCCTGCCTACTACCTCAATGCTAACATAAACAAAGATGTCGCTAATGAACACTTTTCCTTCTGTTTTTAAGGCACTTCTTAGCTACAGGAGTATTTAACTGATATTTTTCAATCATTTTTATTAAATTATGTTTTTTTAGATTTCTTAATATATTTTTATATCCTTAAGAGTATGGCCTTTTAAAAACTATGTTCTTGAAAGCCATATTTTATCCTAGTTTGTCATTATAAGAAATAGAACACATTGGGCTAGGGGTGTGGCTCACTGGTTACAGTCATTGCCTAAAGGGTATAAGCCCTGAGTTGGATGCTCAAAACAGCAAAATGAATGAATGAATGATTAATTAATTAATGAGTAAATGAAAAGTAGAACACACTGTAATTTTGTGACATGGTTCAAACAATGGGATTTATGAAAAATTAAAGGTGATATTCAATAGGTATATGTGTTATATATTTTGTGCATACAGATATTCTGATTGTTGTGTTCCATACATTTTATCTTCTTGGTTTTTTTATTTACTTCTTTCTGGCTTGACATAGCTTCTTTTACTATCTATATACTTTATGGGCTGGGGCTTAGCTCACTTGGTGCTGCTGTGCATCTCTGAGGCCCTGGGTTCCATCCCCGTCACTGCAAAAATGGGGAAAAGACCTGGCAGCCTACTCCTGAAACAATCAGTCATCAAAAACCCTACGGATAGCGGAGAATCACTGACTTGATGCTAGGGATTGCACAATGTCACAGAGCGTTTTGTTCTGTTATACATAGGGTTGCTATGAGTTGGATCCTACTCGACAGCACCTAACAACAACAACAACGTACTTTACAATTTTCCTGCATTTAAATCTGAAATTAAATCATGTGATAAAACAACTACCAGCATTAATCATTGGCTTATATAATTATATTGCTTTGTGTATCCGTGTAAGGATTTTATCTGTGTAAGAGATCTTTGTGTATGAGAAGTGTGTCTATCCATTATCAGTAATGTAAAGAATAAAAACAGACATTCACATATTTGAGTGCTTTAGAAATGTGCAGAATTAAGCCAGGCTTGGTGGCTCATGCCTATAATCCCAGCAGCTCAGGAGGCGGAGGCAGGGGAATTGCAAGTTCGAGACCAGAGGCAGTCTGTGTAACTTAGTGAGACCCTGTCTCAAAAAAGTTAAAAAAAAAAAAAAATGGATTGAGGGTGCAGTTTAGTGGTCCAGCACTTGCAGAGCATGCAAGTGTGAGGCCCTAGGTTCAACCCCCAGTACTGCAAAAAAAAAAAAAAAGAAAGAAAGAAAGAAAAAAGAAAAGAAAAGAAAAAAGAAAAATGCAGAATTCAGAAGTTTTGTGCCTAGTAATTTGTTTTATATATAACTTCTACACTGTTCTTCAAAATCTCATTTGTTTATTTATTTGTTTACTTATTTACATACTTGAGGGTTAAACACAGGGCCTTATACATACTATGCAAGTGCCCTTTCACTGAGCTGCACCCCTACCACACGTTTTATTTTTAATTTTGAGTCAGGATCTTGCTAAGTTACTCAGGCTACCGCTGGCCTCAAACCTGTGATCCTTCTGCATCAGCCTCCCAAATTGCTGGGATTAGAGGCATGTGACGCCATGCTCAATTTCATATGTTTTAGATATACGTTTTTCTCATAATTGCTCAGCAGATTTTCTCTGTGATGGATCTAGGATCTAAATATGATCCTTCATTAGCACATAGCTTTTCTTTTAAAATACTATTATAAGTCTCTAGTTCCAGAAAATGAGGTATATAAAATTTTCATCATTATTGAAATAGCAACTGTATTTCTGTATAATTTAGCCAAGGTCTTTAACCCTCACTCCCCAGAGGAAAGATGTAGACTATTCAACAGTTCTGCAAACTTCTCCATGTTTTTATAATAACTCTGATCTGCACATTCTTTGCCCAGCTTACAAAGTCACTTACATTGATAGTTTCCCTACTTCAATTAATATAAATTTCTTTGTTTTTTTGGACAAATATCCACTTATAAACTACATTTTCTATCTTACATGTTTTGGATTTTTTTATGTGTTTGGTTCTTAGGGGTTGAACCCAGGGCCTCATGCACACTTTGTAAGTACTCCACCACTGGGCTGCACCCCTTTCCCATTTTTTAATTTTTGTATTTTGAGATGTAGTCTCACTGTGTTACACAGGCTATCTCTGGCCTCAAATTTGTAATCCTCCTTCCTTTGCTGGGTTTAGAGGCATGCACCACCTTGCCTGGCTGGATTTTTCTCTTAAATGCACTACTATAAGTAGATGTAGCTGTTAATCCCCTAGTACAATAGTGCACCCCCTCCAGTTTTCTATGCATGATTGTGTTTGTCATTTCAAGAAGTTATTCTTTGTTCTGTGAATGAATACAAGTTGTTAGTATTCATTCTTCAGCTTATAAAAGATCAAAGCAATTATAAGATTTTAAGATCATATTTTATAGAAAATTATATTGATATCCTATGCAGGGAGTTTGTCAGGGATGTTTAAGGTGTGATGCTAACTTTCAAATTAAAATACCGTTTATTTTGGTTTTACTGAAAGTAGCAGAATTCCATAAGCTGATATAAGACGTTGATTTTGATTGTTATTTTTTGTTGTAGGATGTCATGTAACTTTTCTTTATAAAATTTCCCATATCTATGAAATAGGAAACTCCAGTATCAGCACATTTCACAATGTTTAAAACATGAGTTGCAGGTTAATTTTCAATTCCACACACATGAAATCTTTCCCATACAGCCTCTCTTTACATCTGATTTATTGAATATTTTCTACAAAACCTCTCAAATTAATTTGTAAGCATTTTCTTCATAGTCATGTCTTTCAGGAATCTAACTTTCTGCAAAAAAGTAAATGTATGAAATAAATAAATTATAGGAATAATCAAATATTGAATGCACATATGCAAAAATATCATTTGTGTAGATTTTAATGTTACTCCTGAATTAAATTTAAAACATAAATTATTTTCTGTCTAAATTTATGCTCAGCTGAATCTGATTTGTCCCAGTCTGAAAACAGTTTGTATGTGTGTTTATATATTCCATCAATAGTCCTCTGTTTACAACTACTTGTTTAAGCTAAAAGTAGAATGTATTTGTACAATTTCATACAGGAATCTCCTGAAAATGTTGGAATGCCCAGTAACTATTCCTTCTGAAAGCCAGTTTGAGAATATCCTCAACCTTTGTAAGAAGTTGGAAAAGAGATTTCTTGACTAAAAAAGCAGATACTAACCATGTTTAAAATTGCCTATTTGATTGCTGTATTATAAACTGATCATAAAGCAAGATTATAAGATTATAATTTCTGTTGCTTATATTTAAAAAACAATTTTGTATGTTTATTTCCCTGATCTGATATTTTTTTATATTTTTTATAACTTGAACAACACAAGTTTGCAAATATATAAGCATTTCTCATTCTTTTCAGAATTTTATTAGTCCAAACCTCCTTACCAATCCTGTCCACCCTCCCGCCACTCACCTCACTAATAGCCATGAGTGTTTGGTGTATAGAAGCAACATTATGTAGTTGTTATAAAACTTGATTTGATAGGCTGAGGTGTCACTCAGTGGTAAAGAGATTGTGTAGCATGTGTGATCTCAGCACTGAAAAGAAAATAAATATGAAAAAAGAATGGATTTGGTATCATACATTTTTATTTACCTTAAAATTATATATTTCCCCTCTTCATCAAGGATTATTTCTTTATCAGTAAATTATAAGAAATAATATTTACTCCAGAATTTTGAGTCACTGAAACAAATGATAGTACTCAGCATAGTGCCTAACACTGAGTGCCACTTCAATGAATGTCATTATGATAGGAATAATGAAGCTGGAATAACTGAAAAAATTAAAAGTTGTATGTGTACTATCAGTATACCTGATGTCAGAAAGAATGATCATATCAGCTGGGCACTGTGGCCCATGCCTGTAAATCCCAGCAACTCAGGAGGCAGAGGCAGGAGGATCACAAGTTTGAGACCAGAGGCAGTCTGTGTAATTTAGCAAGACCCTGTCTCAAAAAGTTAAAAAAAAAAAAAAAAAAAAGGTCTGGGGCTGCAGCTCAGTGGTACAGCACTTGCAAAGCACACAAGTATGAGGCCCTGGGTTCAACCCCTGTTGTTGTTGTTAGGTGCTGTTGAGTCGGTATCCAACTCATAGCGACCCTCATAGGGTTTTCAATGCCTAAGTGCTTCGGGATTGCCTTGGGAGTGGATTGCCAGGCCCTTCTCCCATTTTTGCGGTGCTGGGAATTGAACTCGGGGCCTCAGAGACTGCAGCGCAGCGCTCTACCCACTGAGCTAAATCCCAGCCTGGTTCAACCCCTAGTACCTCAAAAAAAAAAAAAAAAAAGAATGATCATATCATTACTATTGTTCAATAGCTACATATAAAAGGTTATGCATCCATGTATTTTAACCCTATACTTTGTTTCCCTAGTGGATTTAGGTGTTTTCTGAACCTTCAATCACACTGTGTAATTAGCTGTTTATAATACCATAATAATGGCTTAATAAAAATAGTAATATGCTAATCATATGTTTGGATCTTGACATGCTGACTGCATTTACATATCAATCACTCTTAAACATACTTTAATATGGGCACATTTGTACCGTCTAATATTTTAAAGTCTTATTTCATTATTAAATTTTGTTTTTCAGGAAATGTTTTCAAGTATTTGAAGTAGTACTTTGGCATAAGTTATTAAGACTTTTATACTTAGACTGTGTAATTTGGTTATGTCTTTCAAAAATTTTGCTTCACACTCCTACATATGTAACAGAATACACAAATATAGAATAGAAAACAGCATTTGTGAATGCCCACAAAGTTTGTGAATAAGGGTTTGAATGCCCACAAAATTTGTAGGTAGATGTTACTGTTTTGTTGCTATTGTTAGGTGTCATCTAGTTGGGGCCAACTCATAGTGACCCTATGTACTTATTCATAGGGTTTTTACTGACTGACTGTTTTGAGATTGCTTTGGGAGTGGGATCCCATTTTTGCAGTGCTGGGGATCAAACCCAGGGCCTCAGAGAATGTGGAGCAGTGCTCTACCAACTAAGCCAAACCTCTGTCCCCTTTACTGCTGTACTCTTCATATAAATTCTTACTAATATCAGGTCATAATAACCATGTCAAACTTTTTTCTAGAGATATATTGACAAGGGAAACAGGACATACACATGGACACCTGTCAATGGTACAGATTACAGGTAATTAACAGTATATATGAGTTGCGTAAAAGAGATTTCATTGTCTTTCCAACTTTTAATAGCCATTTTTCAATAGAAAAATATTAAGTCTTTGTATTTTCATAAGGTATTTTCAATGTAATTTTAGTGGAAAGTTACTCTCTCCAACATAAAAATGAATTAAAATTATAGTCTCATTTTCAGAATGGAAAACCTGGAAAGAAGCTAGCAAGATAAAATTTAGAAATGAAAACTTAATATAATTCTATATATTTTATATAGTTACATTAGTAAAAAATATTGACAAAAATACCTACAATAATTTGTAATTATCACTTCCACTGACTTCCTCTTTAAATTGTCATTTGATTTACATTATTTGCAATTAGTTTGCAAATTAACATAAAAACGAAGATTATTTCCCTACACAGTATCTGATGTAAAATGCTTAGCTGATATAATTTACCCCACTGGTAACAGTTCAGTCATATCCAGATTCCTTTCATTGGCTGGGCCTTAGAACACTGGATAGCCTAATACTTGATAATCTCTTGACCTTCCTCTCTTCAAAATTGTTGAGCAATTTCCTTCATTTTCTTGCTTTAACTTTCCTCTGAATTCACAGCTTTTCCTGTGGTCCTGGCCTCCTGCAGCCTCCTAATACTGAGGTTTATGTGAATAGATCCTTCTTGTTAATCATTCTCACTTCTCTCACTCTCAAAATCTCCCATATTTGAATTGTGCATCACCAAACCACACCACCCACCATTCCTCCATTTTAACAGTCACTTCCCTCTCATATCTGTCAGATTGCCTTTTTGTCACTCTCTCGCACATTCACATAGATCAGCGTTCCTCAGACTATTTATGCCATATCCACACTGGTATAAAATAAAACAAAAATGTATGTACTAAACAGTAAAAGAGATTAAAAACATAAGCTCAAAATTTTATTATAGCATTCCACAGACAAAGTCTATCAAATTGCTGTAAAATTTTCTAAATGCTTACTCTCAGCTTCTGTATTTTTCTGTTCGTGGTCTAGGGATAGGCAGTTTGCAAATAGGGTAGGTCCGTGGCCACACTTTCAGTATTGACACAGGTGATTTTTCTAATACCTAAACTCCCCACTTTTTGACCTCTCCTCTAATGATCCCCACCTTAGCCATCTACTTCAAATTCATATCTCTAACTCTTACAAAATCATTTGCAAACCTTCTTACACTTAATTGTAAATTTGTTGATCCAACTTTTATATTTCCCCATTTGAGCTTTCTGTCACCTCCCACAAGTAGCTAAAATACAACAATCTGCTACTTCAATTGAGAAACGAAATCTTCCAGTTCCTTCTACCTTTCCTTGTCCTGCCCTGCCATGTCCTTGTGCCCCTCTTTATTTAGCACAAATTCCTTGTGCCTGATGTTCACTCTGGTGTACACCCTCACCTTCAGCATACTCAGGTTTGGCAAGTTACTAATCTTCCTCAAATTCAAATTATTTCCAACACCACGCTTCACTAAAAGTGGATGAAGTAAAGTATTTACAAACTCATATCATCTAAACTTCATGAATTCTTAAGTTCAAGTGGGCACTGATGATGCTTGAGGATCTCAGTAATCCAGTAAATTTAGGATGCTTATAGATGACTTTTGGTGGTTTCTTTTCTCCTTTCAAACAGTAATGCATTTTTCATCCATTTTCTCTCAGGTGACATTTTTTCCTTCCATTTCACTGAGAAAAACAGAAATGATCAAAGAAACCTCTCATTCCCACATAGTGCATAACTACTTACATCTGAAGCTTTATCCTCTATCTCTATTGGTATTCTCAACACAATAAAAGGAACAATCTTGCTGGGTACTATACCATCTGCCTGTAGTCCCAGCACCTTGGGAGGATGAGGCAGGAGAATGACAAGTTTGAGGCCAGAGGCAGCGTGCATAACTGAATGAGACCTTGTCTCAAAATAAAAAATAAAAGGGGACTGGTGGGGGCAGCTCTGTGGTAAAGCACTTACCTAACATGCGTGAAGCCTTGGGTTCAACCCCCTGGTACTGAAAAAAGCACTCTGAATACTTCAGTTAGATTGCTTCATTGTTGCCTACTTAACTCCCAGGCCCAATAATTCACTCTCTCATTCAGTGTAACAGCCAAAATCTGTCATGTCCCTCAGCGGCCTATACCATCTGCTGCACTCCGTCAGCTCTGAATTTACGTCTCAGATGTGCCACTGAACTCCTGGCTTAGCCACATGGTCCTCTTGCTACTCCTTATAACCCTGCACCGTTCTTCCTCAGGGTCTTTCTTGTGAAGTGACTGCTGCCTTAAATGACTTTTCTCAGAGAGGCACATGTTCATGCCCTCATCTTTTTCACATCTTTACTTACTTTTCATCTTTTCAGAAAGGCCTTCTCCAGCATTCCTAATTGAAATGCTGAGTGCCTCGCTACACTCACCATCTCCTTTCTCCATCACCCTCACCATTTCAGATTACACACAAACACACGTATATGGAACATAGGTGGTAGTTGTTGTTGGGTGCTATTGAATCGGATCTGACTTACAGTGACCCTGTGTACATCAGAATGAAACACTACCCAACGCTGTGCCATGCACACGATCTTTTTATGTTTGAGCCCACTGTTGCAATCACTATATTTCTTCTCATTTTGAGTCATGCTGCCAGATCAGCCAAAGGAGGTCCCATGGGCTTTACTCCATTCCTGTCATTAAGGTCGATTCTACTTTGAGGAGGAAATTATTCCCAGGTCAGCTCTTGAATGCCTTCCAGCATTGGGGGGCTTATATTCTGACACTACATTTGATAGTGGGCTGGTGTTTAGCTCAGGGGGTAGAGTGCTGCTCTGCACTCTCTGAGCCCTTGGATTTCATCTCCACCACCGCAGGAATAGGAGACGGACCTGGAGGTCTACTCCCAAAACAATCCTGAAACAATCAGTCATTGAAAACCCTGTGAATAGGAGAGAAGCACTGACAGAGTTCTGGGCATGGCCCAGAGTTGGGGAGTGTTTTTTTCTTGTTACTATGAGTGGGCTCAACTTGATGATACCTAACAACAACAATATATTTGACAGTGCTTTTCTATTACTTATAGAGTTTTCAATGGCTAATTGTTTCGGGAGTAGGCTACTCATCATCCTCCCTAGGCTTTCTTAGTCTGGAAGCTCAGCTGAAGCCTGTCCACCATGGGTAGCCCTTCTTCTGTCTGAAATACTGGTGGCATAGCTTTCAGCATCACAGCAACACACAACAGACATATGAAAGATGGAGCATCTAGAGAGAAATTTATTTCTACTTATTATCCATTGTTTTTTCTCATTCTTAAGCTTGAAGAGGCAGGGAATGTTGCCTGTTTTACTTTCATTTACTTCCAAATTACTGGCATATAAGATAGCTGCACATAGTAGGCACTCTACAACTATACATAGAATTTAAATTTTTCAATTTAAATAAATTGAAGATTTTTTTTTCCAGTTTTAGAGGGTTTAAGCCAGGGCCTTATACATGCTAGGCAAATCTGTACCACTGAGCTGCACCCCCCAGCTTCCTTATTTTTATTTTGAAACCGATTCTCACTAAATCGCATAGGCTGCCTCTGGCTTTGAACTTGCAATCCTCCTCCCTCAGCCTACCAAGCCATTGATGGGATTATAGGTATGTACCACAGCACCCAGGTGAGAAATTTTTAAATTGAAGAAAATTTCAATCTGTCTCATCTTGTCCAATTCATATAATGATGTCCAAATATTCCGTTGCTATATTCAAATGTAGAGGACATATTTATATGAAATTAATGTGTGTCCTAATTAATAGGCTGTAGTGGACTCAACTATTTCTTTTCCTTTTTCTTTCCTTTCCAGCTCCCCGGAATGTATACATAATGTTTTAGGGGAGCCTAGAATGCTGAGGATTCCCCTAGAGCTGGAATTGTCGTAGAAACCTGTCTCCTTTTGTTTCAGAGACAGAGTATAGAGTATGGAAGAAGAGAATATAAATATCAATGTCTTCATATGCTATATAATATTCATTCATTTTCCTCAGTTCTAAGACTTATTGAGAAATATCAGAATGACTGTCTTAATTATTTTACTTATTTCCATCTACTGATTCCTATCTCTAACTTTTATCTAGGCATTTCTTTCTATTTACACAATCTTCATGGAAACACTGAAGTCATTCTTTTTCCTTCCTAGTTCTTGATTATTGCCACCTTTTAGTTTTTGGATAAGCCTCTCAAAAGGTCTGAAGGGAGAGGATATCTGGGATCCTTGTCTCCAGAAAGATTATTTCATTTGAAAACAAAGTATCGAGTACAGGGTATGGAAACAGGCTATATTCCTCTGTTGCTCAGATGAACAAAATCTGCATTAAAAACACTGTATCTTTTTCACCCTAACAAAGAGTTGGCAATGATGGTTGATTCTGCTGTTGTTATAAATCCCTTTTTTGGTTTTTCAGAATTTTTATTATACCCTGAATGTGTTTATAACTGTTGCATAAATGCCTTCTACACTCAACCTCTCTCCCTCACCTATCAAGGAACAATACAGAGTATGGGCAAATTAGTGTTCTTTTCTCAAGTTCAGTGTCTTTCCTTGTTCAGAAAGCATTACATTTGGACTTCCAACACTGATATTCATATCAAACACTTCTAGCCCAACCTGTCTTCCCTGTCATTTCTGCTACTCCTATCTCCATGCTTTTTACTGTTCCCTGAAGAAGCACTAGCATCCTTACTGTGTTTTCCTTACACAGTCCTTTCCCAAGTCTCTACCTTTGAGCCAAAATTAGTCTACCTCCATTATAAATACTTGCCTGAATCTCAGAACAAATAAATTCACAAATAACAATTTAGAACAAAATATCACATTCAACTTGAAGAAAAAATATGTTTTGATTGAATGAATGGGATACTAAATTTCAGATCGGTCTTAAAGCTTGACCCAACTTAGGTTCCATATTTCAAAATACACTAATGAATTATTTTAATGGAATGCTTTGTCTCTTTTAATGAAGAGGATAGTTTGATAGAAATAAATGATTAAGTTGAAATGTGCTGTGCTCCACTTAGCTCAGTCAGTAATGTTTATGTGAGTCACAAAAACATGGAATGGGCTCTCCCATCATCTGGCAGTCACTTGCTTTATTAAATTTTAATTTCTAAGAAGAAATAAAGTGGCCTTGGTCTATTGGTTTTATATGGGGAATAACAGCAAACATTGCAGATGACAGCACCATTGCCTTGGAATGTTGGTAAAGATCTTATCTGGCAATATGTGGAAGAAATAATTGGTTGCTTGAGTTGGAGTTAATTATAACTGTATTTTTCTATAGAATGGATTATGGCTAGAAATAACAGCATCAGTCTTGCAGGCCAACAGAATGTGTTTGATATTGCCAATTTTAAAACTTCTATTGTGCTCCTTATGGGTTTCCATGCTGTTTTTTTGAGTTACATGATATGTAACCCAAACTTACAAAGTGACATTGTAGCAGTTGCATGACATAATGTTATTGGTTTTAATTAGAAGTTTCTCTTAGCAATAAATGCTGATGGGGCAATAAAAATGCCCTCATTTCCCTTGAGAGGAATTTGCAGGAGACAATCTTCAAATGCTCAGTAATTCTGCTCTACATTTCATAAATGGCAAGTGAATCATGAAAGGTCATCTTGCTTACAGACTTACTGCACTGCTTATTTTAATTTTAATCTCTGTCTCCACTTGAAGTTACCTATAAAGTGAATGTAGAAATTTTCATTAAATCTACATAACATTTTATTTCCCTGACATTTTCCCATAAAGTCTATTAATTACTTAATGATGGTAAAAGATTTGGGAATTTGGAGGTAACAAGCATCTACTCATTTTGCTGTCTTTACTACATAATTAAATTTTATCAAGTAACCTTGCTTTCCCACTCCTTTGTACAGTGAATGTTTAATACTTAAATTCCTAAGAAGGAATCTAAAATTTTATATTTTGTCTTATTCTATATTGTCCATAAATAATATTTGAGATTACAGTTGGATATTTGTCCCCAAAGCTGGGGATACATGAGGCTTGAGTGATTTAAAGCATCTGCAAGTACCTAAAAATACTCAAATGTCTGGAAATGCACACCTTTTCCTCCGTATCACTAATATTTTGTGTAAATATTAAAAGTGTATCCCAAATGACACAATTAGTCATGTTAATCAAGTATTGCTTTTTGTAAATAGTGGAATTGAATATCTTAGAGATATGTTAATTTTTTATACCCATAGCTGTCTAGCTATCTTTTATATTTAGGGCATACCAAAAGTCATTTGTAACTGCAGGTGTGCATATGGGATCATTAATTATATCTTACACATGCAATATTAGCCAGTGAGATATATATATATATATATATATATATATATATATATATATATGTATATATCATATATATGTATGTATGTATATAGAGAGAGTTATGTTATTGAAAACTGTATAATCTGAATTAAATATTCTAAAATAGTATGTATTTTATTAATTGGAAATTGCAAAATGATTAAGATTACCTACCTGACAGCTTTTTATTTTGAGCAACCATTAAGGCTAGTTTTGATGAAAGGCTCCTTTAATGTTTTTTGTGTCCAAAGCATTCTGAATTTGTCCTAAGATTTGTACTGGACCTCTCCTCCAGTTAGCACATCTACCATGAGACTATTGTAGCCTCATGTCTCCTGTAAACTACTGACTCAACATGTATTTCCTGTTGTACATAATAACAAGGTGCCAAATTGTATGGAATAGCCACAGTAAATAATTGTATAACTAGTTGAATAATTAGGTAAGAAGCAATGAAACAAGCAGATAATCTCTATTAGTACTGCAAAGAATTTGACTTTGCCCACCAGTGGACACAGAAGAACTGACCCCAGGATCAGAATTTTTAAATAATAGCTATTTAGCTCCTCAAAAGAATATATTTCAGATGACTTCATGCATTGTGCAATAGTAACAATAATAATTCTTCCAGTTGTAATTTGTAATTGTTTTTGATACAAAACATTTAACACTTTGTATAATACATTAATGAGAGAATATTCAATTGGTATATTTATTTGTTTAAATGTATAACTCTTGTGTTCTTTTCTTGTCAAAATTCCATAGTATTTTAATATAATTTTTTTTTGAAGTACAGTAGGAACCTCATGACATATCCTTCCTTAGCTAACTTATGGCTGCATTAGATGGTTTGTTTTCCACATCTCTTGACACCCTACTGTAATAGGCAGCTGAATGACTCTGGATGGCAAGACCAAAATTAAGTACTCTTGCTGAATGCATTTTCTTGTCAAAGTAAAATGTCCTTTTTTTCCCATGAGGAAGATCTTTGGATTTTCCCATGAACTTGATGTGTCTTTTTTTTTAAGTTATGTTTCATTTTGTTTGTTTGTGTTTATGCTTCTCTTGTTTCTATTACAGTTTGGCCTTGGTATTACCAACCTACAGTTTTTACTATATAAAAGCCAAAATAGAAGAGACAATAACTCAGGCCAGATGTAAGTACTGTGAAAGCAACTTCAGGGTCTATTTGTTATCTCTGAGTCCCAGATGTTTAAGTACGTCTAGATTTTGGAATACCCAAGGCTTATCAACAAGGCTTATACACTTAAATAGGTGTTATCACCAAATCTACAGCAATGATTCTACCCATTCCAAACATGCAAGGAACAAGGAATATTCTACATGGATAGAATATAGCAGGTACTCCAGTCTCACTGGCAGTCCCCATCACCCTTCCCTGCCTTGCTATGTGCTCATAGAATCATTGCAATTCTGTGTCCTCTGTTGCTGTTGTTTTAAGGGTCTGCTAGCTGGTGTGAAATGTTTCACATGCTAATTATCAACATAGTCTCTATTCATGGCACTGTGCTAGTAAAGCTTTTCTTTTAATTATCCTTCCTTTTTTTTTTCCTTCTTCGTTTGGCCAGAATAATATTGTGCTTGGCAATTAACTTTCTTTGCATAATCCAAATTAATGTTTCAGTAACTCAAATGGATTAGATTTTTTTAAGCTTCATTTGGAATGTGGAGTAATTAGCACTGGTGCATATTCAAGTCATTGTTAATCTTTATTTTGTTATGGGTGACTAGATTTAGTAAAGTAAAATGACCATCATATCATTTGAACACAGCTCAATTAACAACCTTAAATGTTTCTTTTAGGATTAAGTAAAATCAAACAAAAAATATGTCATTTACATCTGACTTTTAAATAAACTATAGTTTCCTTCATTTCTCTGTCAGCTCTTTTGTGCTATTTGCAATTCTGGTACTTACAGTCTATTGTGGTATATTATAATTTAATATTTGTACTTTCACTTAATAGATATGATGGTCTTTTAACAATCAGCAATTTTGCATGAGCTAGTTCTTCACTTGATAAATGAGAGGATAATTAGTGAGTTTTTGATGATTGGTAAGTGCTTCTCTGAATAGCTGACATCATTGGTATTGCACCTGCATTAACCACTTGGCAAAAAAGAGACCCTTGAAATAACTGCAGTACACAGAGGGTAATCTAGTAAAATTGGCAGGACATACGTTCCAGCATTCAAAAATATGTGTCTTTTATTTTTCCAGAATACAGTTGTACATAAATGAACCTTTGATCAATACACAATATTTTTATTCAAGAAAGTCATTGAATAAAATATTGTTTGTGACCCCCTTTGCTTTACCCTCTTTTTTTTTGTTTCCCTGCTTTCTCTTTCTGATGGATTTACAGCAAAAAAGGGCAAAATGAAGGGCAAGTATTTTCTTGTTGCTCTATTTATTTCTCTTTAGTATATTTCACATTTCCATTGATATTTCCATTCCTACTGGATATTATCCTCTGTGCTTCTCATTTGCTAGATTTTCCTCCATGATCACTCAAACTTTAATAGGAAAAATGAGAGGAAGAATATGCTTGCGGTTTCCTTTATTTTCCTCCCTTTTTATTTTTTTCTTTGTGGGACCTGGGGGTGGGGGTTGAACCCAGGAACTCACATACTTTGCAAGTGCTCTACCAGTGGGTGGCATTGCCAGTCTATTTTTAAAATTTTTTGAGGCAGGGTCTCCCTAAATTATGCAAGCTGCATTGGGCCTCACACTTGCAATCATCCTGCCTCAGTTTCCCAAACTGCTGGGATTACAGACATGCACCACCACTGCTGGCCATGCTTGTGTTTTTCTATGCAAACTATTTCACATTCAAGGGTTTTCTTTCTTAGATTTAAAATCATGTGTTTTTTTAATCTTTCCACCAACTAATTCAGACCTACTAATTCACTAAATCCATTAATGAGTTCATTAACATTTATTTTCTTTATCATAATATTAGTAAACTATTTCAATTGATATTCTTAAATACCTGACATAATATTGATATTAAATTATTTTTCAAAGATATTTGGTTATAGTAAGTCTAATAAGTGTGAATAATAAGTGTGAAAAATATAGACAACATTCTATCCAATATAACTGCTATAATCATGTAATGAAGTTAATCCATATTATGACTTTATTATTGAGAAGCATTGAGAACTTTATAGTTATTTGTTTCAACTTTAGGATGCAAAACTAGGTATACTTAGGCCTTATTCAATGTCATAGACTCTTAAAACATATACTCTGTATTGGTTATCTAATCCTGTAATGTTATATTTGCAGATTCAGAAACACTGAAGCCAGATAATTTTGAAGAATCTGGTTATACATTCATAGCACCAAGGTTGGTTTTGTTTTGCTTTCCTTTGTTATAACTTGTATTGTTGGGTAAAGCCTTTAACAAAGGTTCTGATTTGGAGTCAAGACTACTCTGGGTTAATTCTATGTCAAATTATAGAACTGAAGGGAAAAATGACTTTAAGATAGTACAATATCCTGTTTATCCATTTCAATGTTTATTGAGCAGTTACTGTATACTAAGCAATATGCTGGCTTGGGTATACAATGGGGATTAAGACAGATGTTAGGCTTTGCTCCTGTGGAACAGTGCATCCAACAGTATTGGAAAACTGTGTATTTGGACTTGTGAGAATATGTGTATACACACATACATACACAAAAACATTTTATATATACATTTGTGTACATCATATGCATTCATACACATAGATATATAAAGATAATGTACAAATACATCTGTGTACTTAAACACGTGTCTGAAATGTTTTAACTTCATAATCAATTTTATACTCTAACACAGCCTTCTGGGAAAATATATTTTAATATAGTGACGTGGCCTCATCTGACATTTTTCATCTGAACATTTTTTCACCTACTCAGTTTTCTCTCTCATGTAATCTTCTTTCTCAAGTACATTTTACTCCTACTTCTATTTTCTTGTAATTATTTGAAACTATTCAGTAATCCAGGCATGTTCTTTATTTTTATGTCTTTTCTTAGGTTTTGTCCCCTATTCTCTAGAAGATACATGTAGTATTAAAATTAATATATTTCTTATTAATCTAGGCTAAACTACTGAAAATAAAGGCAGAAGCTTATATTATTAATTTTTCACACTTGTTCCACTTAAATAAATTACTCAGGAACCCAAAAAGGACTCATTAAAATTTCCTGTGAATTACTCTTTTATTCCTGCATAGGCAAATTTCTGATTCCTGGTTTTACTTAAAAATAAGGAGTATATTTAACATTTGAGAAACTGTAGTTATCAAAGATTATTCTTGGCATTGTAAGTGACTCTACCTTTGAGAAGTCTCTCCTTGAATTTCCTTCAGTGTGGGCACTGCTGGTCCACACTGCTGGCACAAAGCTGGTAACTTACATAATTGATATCCTCATAGTTTTGTAGCCATGAAAATAGAAGTTAAGATACTACCCAGCCAGGTTCACTGCACGTCTCTAAAGGATAATCCTTCTCACCTCTTCTAGCTGCTGGAGATTCCAAGAATTCCTTGGCTTGTGGCAGCATAACTAATTTCTGTCTTTGACTTCACTTGGCTACCTCCTCTTTTTCTATACAATCCCCTGTTATATCTATAAGGATCTTTGTCATTGGCTTTGAGACCCACTTTGGTAATCCAGGATGATCTAATCTTGAGATCCTTAACTCAGTTACCACTACACACACACACAAAAAAAGCCCTTTTCAAAGTAAATCAGATTTATTTGTTCCTAGCATAAAATGCTGGGCTGAGATTTAGCTCAGTTGGTAGAGTGCCGCTCTGCAGTCTCTGAGGTCCCAGGTCTGGTTGCCAGCACCTCAGAAATGGGAGAAGGATGTGGCAATCCACTCCCAAAGCAATCCCAAAACAATCAGCCATTAAAACCCCTATGAGGGTCTCTATAAGTCGGACGGAACTCAGGGGCACCTATCAACAACAGCAGCATAAAATGCAGCCATATCTTTTGGGGCTACCATTTAACCTACTATCTACTAATTTAGAATTCAAAGAAATCTTAATATATTATCAATGGAATTGCATGGCCTTGCTGTTAAAAATATCCCCCAGTACAATTTTTAAATTTTAAAGCAAAGAAATTTTTCCTTGTTTTATTTTCAATTTGCTTCTTAGTTATTAATGTTCTTTTTACATCCTGATTTTAGAAATTCATTATTTATAGAGTCATACTTTCCAGAGGTTGAATTATAAAACCTCCCCTAGGGAAGCAGCTTAGCAAATATCCATCTTCCATCTTCTAGAAGGGAAAGAGCCTGTAGCCATAGCCCTATGGCATCCGATCACATCAGATCTCGGAAACTAAGCACAGGCCTGGTTAGTATTTGGATGGGAGACCACCTGGGAATACCAGGTGCTGTAGGCTTGGGAGACAGACCCAACAACCCACTCCACAAAATCAATCTGCCATTGAAAACCCTATGAACAGCAGAGAAGCACTAACAATAGTGTTTCGCCTTCTGTTACCTGTTGTACATAGGGTCGCTATGAGTCAGATACCAACTGGATGGCACCTAACAACAACAACAACAAGGGAAAGAGATTCTGGAGTTTATGAAAAGGACTATTTGAAATACCTATTGCCTCTAAATAACACATATCAAAAGTGAATTCTTATGCCTTGGAGGGATAGCAAAAAAGAATCACAGGGATAAAAGCATAAAAAATATGTAACAAACAAAACTCTAAGCAATAATATGAAAAAACTCACTAGTCACCTCATACAAAATATTTATTGAATATAATCCTGTGTCATTGCTCACATTCTTTGCCTTCTCCTGCTTGATGGCACATCCTTCTGATTTTCTTACTGCCTCTCACAGACTTTTTTATGAGCTTCATTTCTTCTGCTGATCACTCACATGAGGGTGCTGCAAGGGTGCTTGTGTAGGCTCTCTCCTCTTCTTATCTCAGGCTACTCTCATGCCACAAGACACCCATGTATTCCCTACCTGCAAGTTAGGGTGGTATCTCCCAAATATAACATGATGGCACAACAGTTGGAAGTAAAAATAGATATAATTAGTGGCTTATTCACATTGCACCATAATACAGGATCATACATTTTCAGACTTTACCCTACATCTTCCAATGAGATATTCATACCTCATAGAAACCTAACAAGAATATTTCTTCACTGTGCTTCAGATTCAGCGTGTTGTAAATATTTGTCCTCTTTGGAAAGTTGTTCTTCTTGTGAAGAAGATATCATCTTTGCAATGTGCAATCTTGAAACCTGTTAGTTATACTTGTCTGCTTCCTTTCCTTGATATCTAACTGATATCTAACTTGATATTACCACATCTTGCGATTTCTTTCTTATGACCATCACATACATCTGTAATTTGCTAGCTACTCCTCCATAGTTCAGGCCACTGTCATTTTGCTCCTGAACTACTACAGCTGCCTCCTAAATGATCTCCCTACCTTCACATGTCCTCCTTACTTCCCAGTTTTGCCTCTGTTCTCAATTCTATAACTAGTTTCTAAACTAAAAGTCATTTTCATCATCACCTAAGTACTCTGCGTTGTCCTCATGATAATCTGTTCTTTACCTCATGGCTTTCAAATGTGCTGTTACTGGGTCTCAGTGTACCAATGGGGACCCCATACTCTAAATTAGGGGCTTGCAGACTGCCTGTCTACTTTGTACATAAGGTTTTACTGGAGCACAGCAACATAGTAGCAGTTTTAGAGATGCTAAATAAGATAAGATTTGTACAAATTTCCTTGCAACTCCAAAGTTCATGTATGTATATTGAATATAAAAATGCTAAGGAATCTCAAAAGAACATCTAATACATCTGAGTAAAATATTTTCAAGAGGTTTCCTGGAAATGTGAGTCTTCAATGTGTAGTCAAAGAGTGGTAGTAAAGTGATACAAAATTGGAGTAAAGAAAAAAACAGAAAAGACAGAAATGTGTGCCATATAAGACTGCATTCATATATTTTTCTGTCACTGTTAATAAGGAAAAACAATGTAGCAAGTTCTAGAACTAGTCTGTGTAAGTCTATTTTTCTGCTCTTCTTTGTCATGGCTGTTACTCAAATTCCCTGTACCTTAGTTTCTTTCTTTGCAAAATAATAATCTTATAGAGTTCTTACTGGATTTAAATGATACTGCCTGCAAAGTATTTGTCATAGCTTTTAGTAATATATGAGCTCTAAAATAAGTATCAATTATTATCATTAGTTACAGTTGTAGGAGGTAGCAGTAGTTGTACGAGGAGTATTATTTAACAAAAGGTATTTAAGAGTGCCTGCAGCTGTATCCCTGTGGCATCTGATCCCATCAGATCTCAGAAGCTAAGCAGGGTCCGGCCTGGTTAGTACCTGGATAGGAGACCACCTGGGAACACCTGGTGCTGTAGGCTTGGGAGACAGACCTGGCAACCCACTCTCCAAAATCAGTCAGCCATTGAAAACCCTATGAACAGCAGAGAAGCACTGACAATAGTGTTTCGCCTGTTGTCATCAGGTCACTATGAGTCAGATACCTACCTACTCGACGGCACCTAACAACATTTAAGAGTAGTAATCTTTAAATCATTTTAAGAGCTTGCAAACTTTATGAATAAATAAATTCCTAAATAAATTAAGCTATTTGATCCTGATTAATATTCAGCAATTGCAATTTCCTTAAATTTTAAAGCAAGGACAAAGGGAAAAAATTGAGACTATAGATGCATGATTCCTACCTTTAAGAGACAAATAGTCTAGTGATAAAACATCGAAACATGAACGGATTTTACCATCTTCTTGGTAACCAGAAATAACAATGAATTAGAATGAGAAAGAAAGAAAATATGTTATAGCATATAGTTAGATGTTAACTTATGATGTATGGCCAATGTAAGTTTATGAGGCAGAATGAGAACAAACTCTCTTCTGGTATTCTAGAAATAATTTGCCAAACTTCTTACACCACAGTTCTTTTGGTTTTGAAGTTATTTTCGTTGCAAAGCCAATTTATGACTGGAAACTTCATAGCTTTCAGGGTTTGAAAGGTATTTTCAGCAAATTGACATTTGGTTTTTCCCTTGATCTCTGAACACTTCTCCATCATGCTGCCACACTTTCTCTGACGTATTCTTTTTCAAAGAGAGATTACCTAATGATCAATGCATATAATAAGGTTGATTTCTTTTGAAGAAACCATTGCTTCATAGATTGCTTATCAGGAAGCAAGTACTTGAGGGAGCTTCTCAGCTGTTTTATTAACCACAGTTATCACACTGCCATCCACTGTCATGGGATGGTTCTTCTAGAACAAGAACTTAAGAAATGGTGATCATTTATCTGGAGTTTTCAAACTGGCAACCCTGTGGTGAGCAATGGTTAGGTGAACTGACAAATATGGATGCTGTCTAGCCACACATCAATGTCTCAGATATTTCAATCAGACTCTGTGTAGTGCTTTCTCAGTGCCCTCTGGGTCATTCTTATTACCACAGAACTCATTCCACTGGCCCTCACAACACTCAGCATTTCTCACATTTCCATTGTTTAAATTATTTCTATTTTGTTTTCAATCTAATTCAATAATGCTTCTACTGCTACTTTCAGCATTTTCCCAGCTTTTGCCTTTACTAAGCATCAGAAGATAAATGATGTCTTTAGACTACTTCAAAATTGAGCCCACCCCAGCTAGGGGGTATAAAAAAACATGATGTAGCATTGATTGGCCACAACACTAAAAGCTTTCAATTGATAAAGGCCAGAGTTGCTTTTGGCTTCGAGTTTTGTGGCAATAAAAGTTCACAAAGTGAAAGTTCGTGGCTCATTTCATAATGGAAACACACAACTGAGACATCTGAAGATGTAGCTTCTCGGGGCTTGACCATTTGCTATATAAGATGCCCTTGGGGAAATCTTTTTACATCTTTGAATCTCTGTTTCTTTACTATTAAAATGTTAAATACTTTTTGATAATTATATTTAGATTAAATGAACAAAGATAATTTTAGCTATGTCCTTTAAATAATAAAGAGGTGTTTCCATAAATCATTGTATTATTATTTGCAGCATTTTATGTAGTCCTTTTAAAATCTTGCCATCAGCTTCTAATTGTATGAGATCATAATTTAATATATTAGTCTTTTGACTTTCGGGCTAATGTTATTTTTACAATAGCATAGCATTCTGGGAAGAAGTTAAATTTAGCTCTATCAGTAACTCACTAAGTTTAAGTCATGTAAATGTTCTAAACTTTGCCTCTAAGTTAAAAATTTTTGTAAACCGAGTAGTTTTTATTTTGCTTTTGAAGCTGCAACTTTTTGTTCTGCTCTATCTTAGACTATGTGTTTAAGTAACAGTTTTGCATCTAAAGGTGTTTAGTAATTAATTGCATTTTTTTCTGTTCTAGTTATTATAATTTGAACTTGTTATATTTATAATACCTATATTTATTCTGCATTTCCAAATCACTTAGGACTGTGGTTTGCAAACTAAGTTTTACAGAACCCTGTGGGTTCTAGAATCACTTTCAGAAAATTCAGTGTCCATGTTATTTTCTTAGCACAGAAGCAGTAGTAGGCTGATGATACTTCACCATACATCAAGTCAGTGTAGCTATTGTAAGGCACCCAGACAAGGGCAAAAGCCAGTTTTGCTTTAAAATATCCATAATTGAAGTGGTAAGAATTATTAACTTTATTAAAGCTTTCCCCTTGGAAAAGGAAAATGCTCTGTATTTTAAACGCTCAAACTAGAAATCCTACTGCATCTTAGAATAATTGGATGTCTCAAAGAAAAGGACTTGTGTGATTGTTTGAGTTGGGTGCTTTGTGCTACAAAGTAAAAATACAATTTTACTTGAACAAATGACAAATGAATTGTGGTTATTCAGACTTAGTATTCAGCAGACATTTTTTCAAATGAATGAAGGGAGCCATTTACTTTGAACAAAACTACTAAGCATATTTGTCACCAGTTACAAAATTTGAGCTTACAAGCAAAAAAGTCATATTTTGGAGAAAAGTGTATTTCCTACTATGAGCATGAGAGCTACTATGCATAAACTTACCTGGTGAGGTAGATGCTGACAGGAAGGGATTTGGTTTTGCAATATTGTGTAATGAACTATGTCATTGTTTGGGAGTTGCATACAACTCTTAGCTCCAGATAGTCAATTTATGATGTCATAAAATCATGGATGATTCTTAAAAGTTTTATTCAAAGTGCAAGATAGAATGCTGGATTTTAATGTAAGAGAATATAAAAAGTATAGTTATTGTTCCAGATTTCATGTGATAAATAACCATCAAGAAATTATAAATAATCAAACTCTGGTATAATATCAAAAAAAAGAATATCCACAATGTTAGAAAAGATTTTTAAAATAACCCTGTCTTTTCTCTGTGAGGACATATTTTCTTAATGTCCCAAAACAATATCTTGCCATCAGATGAATGTAGAGAATACTTGTCTTCATCATCTGCTGATAAAATATTTGAAAATATGTAAAACATGCCATTTCACTAATTTGAAAATACAGTAATTCCTCATAAAAATAGGTTAACATGACATGAGCTCATTAATATTTTAATGAATATTTTGATTATTTAATTTCTATATGAAAATTATAAAATCTACAATATAAAAGTTAATAGTTTAACAAGTACAACAAAACCTAATATTTATTGAGTGCCCACCATCCAGAGACCAAGCATTTAATATATATTATTTATAGACTCACCACTTAACTGACAAAGTATTTTTCTATTATAGAAATGAGGAAATAGAGTAAATAGTAAGTTCAACAGTTTGTAAAGTGCTGCAGCTAGGTTACAAAGTAGCAGTGTTTCTACTACCTCTAGCTGTAAAATTTTTATTTTAATGTGTAATATTCTGATGTACTTTTTTTAGAGAATACTGCAATGATCTTAAACTATCAGAAAACAACACCGAATTTCTTTTAAATTTCAATGAGTTTATTGATAGAAAAACTCCAAACAACCCATCTTGTAAGTATACATCAGTTTTCAATACTTGCTTCTGTGTGGTTATACCCAAATCTTACTGCATATGATCATATCATATGATTATCATATACTCATATTAGTTTACAAGTATATTTATTGTATGAATTGTTGATGGTAAGATGTAACAATTTGATTCTTAATATGACATATTAAAGACATGTTATTTCATTATTAACTAAAATCAGATTTTTAAATCAAGGTACTTACACATGGTGAAATGTGTAGGATATACTCACCTTAGCTCCTCTCATTTTTAGGAAATTTAATTTTGCATGATCTTTTGAAGATTTTTCATTCTATTGCTCCTGCTATGTAAAAGAAAACATATAACACCTTTTGTTAATTTATTTCTATCTTACGATTGATATGAGATTTGATATGTATAGAATAGAAAAACAGAGTAGAAAGATATATTAACACCTTTCATCATGACCTACTTTGATCAGGGTTAACTTTATCTCTTTAAAAAATTTGCTTCTGTTACATCCTACTTTATAAAGCAAATCTCCTTTTATTTTTATTTTGAGATAGAGTCTTGCTATGTTACACAGACTTCATGTAGCTTCAAACTTGTGATCATTCTGCTTCAGCCTCCTGAGATGCTGGGATTACATGCCTGCACCACAACTCCCCAGCATAAATGTTTCTCTTAACATATAAATAATCAGAATATCATGAAAATTGGAATCATTTCTTTTTCCCCTCACTGCCACTAGTTCCTAGGGAAGTATAAATATGTTTAAACAAAATAGTATAAATACAACCTCTATTTGTCTATTCTTTAGTCTCTTCCTTCATTTCACCTCACCTTTAAACTATCTCCCTTAAAGTCCAATAGGAGGCATTTGAGATGATTAGATAATCATACAAAGAACAGAGAATTGTAGAAAACAGTTCATATCTGTAAAATCATTTATATTCCTTTGACAATATTAACTATTAGATTTTTAAAAGGTTTTTCTCTTATGTTATCAAATAATGTATAAAGTTGATGTTAAAGGTAGATATCAATGAATGAAATCTCTGATCTAAATTTTTAAGGAGTATAGTCAAGTATGATTTTGATTTGTAAAAGCACCTGTACTGATTAGTGAAATTATAATTCTCTCCTAAATTCAAGTTATTTTACTAAGCTAAGTGCTTATGACATATTACCCCCCTTATCCTTTAAATAATGTTTGTGAGATTGTATGTAAAATGGTAAAGGTTAATGCTACTAGGCCAAGGAAATATATTTCAAAGCACTTGAAGCATAATGAAATGATTATCAAAATTATAAAATTACTTGCCACCTTGATTTGTTACAAATTAGAAAAATACTCTCATTTATTTTGTTTCACCTGAAAAGATTAGAGATAATAAAACATATCATTTAATTTCCAAATGGGCTATTTTTAAATGATATGATTTCTAAAGTAATACAATGAAAAATACAGTTTGTAGAATAAATTAAAATGTAGTGTAAAATATACCTTAAATAGATCCTTTAATCCTGGGTAAAAGATACATTAAATTAAAACCAATTAAAATGTTTCCAGCCTAGCCATGGCTGGAAACATATATGATGCATGGCTGTAATCACAGTACCTTAGGAGGCTGAGGCAGGAGGATTGTGAATCCAAGGCCAGAGGCAGCCTGCACAACTTAGCAAAACTTTGCCTCAAAATTCAAAAAAGGAAAAAAAAATTTAAAGGAGGTGGGGTGCAGCTGAGTGGTAGAACTCTTGCCTAACATGTGCATGGCCCTAGGTTCATTCCCCAAGGACTGCCAAACCAGCTTATCCCACCTCCACCTTATAGTAACTGGATATTAAATAAAGATCATCTATTCTTTGTCTGCACATAATGAGATTTTATCATGAATGTGAAATTTCAGAGGATACCTGTAGGTTATTTCAGGTTTGGAACAGAGGGACTAGGAAAAAGGTAAATATATTTACAAATATGTATTGTTTGACTATAATTATCTAATCATCTTTTCCTTCCGTTACTTTTGAACTTGGACTAATACACTCTTCAGTTATTGCAGAAATGATACTGTGAAGCCTGTGCTCCTGAACCAATACCATTAGGTTCCCAAATCCACTTAGAATAGTGCTGGTCTGTAACTATTATGCTGTTCCTTGTACCTACTTCAAAACAAAAAGGACATTTGCTGAATTTTTCATGTCAAATTTATTCCATGATTATATAATGTTCTGCTATTTTGAATGAAGGAGACTTAACATACCCTTCCTTATTTGAAAAGAAAGAAGAAAGGGAAAGTATACAGTAGCTTTTTGTTTAATGTTTTTACTTGATGATTTCAGAGTTAATGATTATGTAAGATTACATCTATCTATATATACATATATAAACAAATTTATATGTGTATGAATTATATGCATATATAAATAATTGACCATGTAATTGTCATGGGTGGGAATCACCATATCAACCTATAAAACCACACAAAGAAGGAAAACTACTTCCTCATTGTCTCTTAAAATGACTTATTTTAGGTAACTTTTTTTTAAATTTACAAAACAATTTCACTCATTTGGAATTGGCATTTCTACTACTAATTGTTTTCAGGTCCCAAAATGTAAGGCAAGATCAACAATGTAGAATATACAAAGTGAATGTGGAATATATTTTTAACTTCACAGATATCCATTCTAAATTGCTTTTGAAAATAATATGGTATATTTCTCTCATTATCCTAATTTTAAAACGTGAGTGTTGAAAATACACTTTTTCTGCATTAGGTAATACAGATTTGATTAATAGATTAATTAATAGTATATGTCTCTCATTATCCTAATTTTAAAACGTGAGTGTTGAAAATACACTTTTTCTGCATTAGGTAATACAGATTTGATTAATAGAGTCTTACTGGATGCAGGCTTTACATATGAACTTGTCCAGAATTATTGGAGTAAGCAGAAAAATATGTAAGTATTTATTCTTATTACTAAAAATATGTATTCTGCATTTCAGTTTAGCTTCTCCCTGGAAAATGTTTGGATAATGGGCATCATAAATTTCATGTTTGTTATTTATCATTAATAATAATATCCCAAGAAAATCTTTTCTCAGTTGTTGGCAATTTGCATTTTCAGTTGTGGGTATAATTCAGTACTAATATCTGACATTACTCAGCCTTACACGTTAGTGTGACTAAACGTGATTAAATAGGCATGATTGTGTGTTTCTGTGTTTGTAGTAAAATAGAATTTTTATTGGTGTAATTGGCTTACTAGTCTTATCTATCAGACGTCCAGTATAGAAATTGAAAAATCAGAGTATGATTCTCAGTTATGAACTCTTTACCCCATTTCAGGTCAATCACTAAATGCTGGATATCTTGTAACAATGTTTTCCGCTCTTCTTCATAAGCAAAGTCCTAAGATTCCATTTTTAAGAAATTACAGTAGCTAATCTTTGTGCCTTTAATGCTTGCAATTCTTGTACTTAAAGCTCCCGTTCTCCATATAACATATAAGATTTTAGATTCTTATTTCTAAAATGCAATTCGAATTTCAAGATAAAGATGGAGATCTCAGTCAAGCATGGTGGCGCACACCTGTAATCCTGTAATAGCAACACTCAAGAGCTGAGGCAGGGGATCATGAGTCCAAGGCTAGCTTGGGCTACCTAGCAAGTTCCATGCCTGCCTGGGCTGCATAGTGTTTCGTACATACATTAAAAAAAAAAAAAAAAAAGCAGCTCTTTAGCATGGATTTGAAAAATCATCCATGAGCTGACCATTCTTAAGAAATCTGCATTTGAAACTTGATTCCTAGTGTTTCTCTCCATTGTTCTTATGCCTTTTTTTTTTGAACAACCAAACGCCAGAACTCTTTACTTGCTTTCCCTTATATGTATGTACTTTTTACTGTACATATAATATCTTCCTGGTTTCTGTGTCATACCTGCTAACTCATATTCCATCTTCAAACTACAGCTCCATCATTATTCCTATAAAATGCCAGCTGTCCTTAAACTCACTCCCTTTGAGTACCAGTACTTATAACATACATTATTAAAACACAATTTTGCATCTATTGATATATTTAATTTGGCTTTTTTTTTGTTTTGTAATACTAACACCTAACTTAGTATCTTAGAGTAAGTTTAATAAAACATGAAATACGTCCTTTTGTCCTCTGTTTCAGCAAGGGAGTGAAAGCACGATTTGTTGTGACTGATGGTGGGATTACCAGAGTATATCCCAAAGAGTAAGTTCAAACAACCTCTGTAAAAATAAGTACATCCCAACACACTGTGCCAAGAATCTGTACGTTACAGTGTAAAGAAGTCATTCTTCAGAGAAACTGATCATTGTTAATAGATTAAATTGCGGTATTGTTTAAAGTATTTACATTATTAAAATATTCCATTTCTCTGAAAAATGATACGGCATTCTTCAGTGATACTGTTGCTTGTCAAATATACTCATTATAAAATTTGAGAGGTTCAAAGAGCTTTTTCTCTTTATATGTATAAGCCAAACTAGTTAAATGAGCATGATGTTTATAACCTGCAGCAAAATTTGTGTAGCACTTCATCATTCTTTCATGCATCTTACCTCTTTTTATCTTATGAACAGTTAGTGCAGTGGACTGAGTACACACCAAGGTTTATTAATATTAATTAACCTGTTACCTGACTTATCCATAATTTCCTGACTAGCAAACAGCAGAGTAAAACCAGGAGTCAGCTTTTTCTCATGCTATCTTGATTCATTGCTTAATAATAAGTATCAGTTACACTATCAATTACCTTTAACTTCCTTAGGCATACCTGAGTTGTAGATCTATCTGTAATGCTGTGTGTCCACAAATTGAAAAGTAGGTTATCATGTAGTTTAAAGAATACAAATGATGAGCCATTTCCTCCTTAGAGCTGGAGAAAATTGGCAGGAAAACCCAGAGACGTATGAGGACAGCTTCTACAAGAGGAGTCTAGATAATGAGAACTATGTTTTCACTGCTCCCTACTTTAACAGTAAGTACTCTTTGGAATTCAGCTTTTTCAATTCCATTTTTGTAAAAACAAATTATTGCTACTACCTGTTCTCCCCCAAATCAATATATTTTATGTTAACTGCTGAAAATAGTCATTATTAAGCATATAATATATGCAAGGCATAAGGAAAACAGAAAAGAAACATCCATTTAGTTGAAGGGGAAAATGCATATGCAGCAAGAAGTCATCCAATAATGTAGAGCTAGCATATCTAGCAGGACTGCATAATAAATAGAAACATATGAGGGATTAACTACATATCATAACTACAAATACATTGAAAAATGTTTAATTCATTAAGGTGGAGTAAACTGATTAATTACACTTTATCAGAGTTAATTATATAATGTATCATTTATAAAATGTAATAGCTCATCTTTTAAAATATTTTATCAGGTTCTTTTGCCAAAACTTTCTAATTTAATCCTTTAATATCTCTGAACGTAGGTTTTTATTTTTATTTCCATTTGTACTAAGAGGAAACTGAAGGTCAGAGAATTTCTACTTTGTCCAAGGGCATGTATCTCATAAAAGGCAAGAGCAGTTGTATGAATCCAACATCATTCTTTCCATTTCATTTCAGGAGCCTTCTCAGTACTTCAGCAAATATTACAAAGCTGAGACCATTATATAGTAGAAGTAGATGAAACCAAACTGAGTAATTCATCTCCATGGGTTAATAAATATAAACCAGTTCATGGCAATTCCAATTAACCTGATATATAAAGAGAGAAGAGAAAACAAAGAAACACCACACCTCTTTATAGATCATATATGCCAAAATTTTTTAGCAGAACACCTATGAACAGCAGCGAAGCACTGACAATAGTGTTTCCCCTGTTGTACAGAGGGTCGCTTATGAATCGGATACTGACTCGACGGCACCTAACAATAACAATCCATCTGCATCTATTGTAAGAAATCAGTATTATGATTTATCTAGATGTTTTTGTTTATCTTTTTAGAAAGCGGACCTGGTGCCTATGAGTCAGGCATTATGGTAAGCAAAGCTGTGGAAATATATATCCAGGGAAAGCTTCTTAAGCCTGCAGGTAAGCATACTCATTATGCACATAAACATGACCAAAATTAAATATGACTTTATATCATATACCAGCTGTGTTTATCCACAAGGTCATCAGAAAGCCTTAGGCAAAACTAGATGGGTACTATATAAAGTTGAGGAATTTTCAAAGAAGTGTATGTATTTATATATTTTTAATAAATTTAGGCAATCAATTTAGTGTAATATATCAAAGTTTTAAGCATATAATTTGAAATCTTGGCTTGGTTTAGCAATCCTACTCTAGAATTCTCTTCCACTTTTAAATTCATACCAAGGTATGTGAACAAAGGTATACATATTTGTAATAATTTAAACATGAAAAGTTAAGCCTCTATCACTGGGAGAAAAGATAATTATGACATACCTATCCACTAGACACAATTTGATAAGAACTGGGTAGGGATCTCTCAAAAATGTGCAACAAATGTGTAGAAAATGATTTTTTTTGGTAAAATAAAGCAAGCATACAAAAACATAGTCAGATGGAGTATAAAAGAATTGGAAGTGGGCTGGCATGGGTAAATACAATAAAGTAAAAACTATCAGCTTTTATTATTATTATTATATGATTCAGTATAGTTTGCAGTTTCACAGCAACATAAATAAGTCCAGATGGAGAAAGTGGAGAGGTTATTTTCTTGTTCCACTGGGCAGTTTAACCCCACAGGTGACTCCAGTACATAGATTCACCCCATCATTCATTAAGCTATTCATTCATTCATTTATTCCCTCAATTGCTCACTTACTTATTTAATCAGTAACTGTCAAAGCTACTCATTTATTCCCTCCCATCATCTACCTACTCATACACTTATCTATCCACCCTCCACCAAATTTTTCTTATGTACCAACTACATACACTGGTGGCGTTAGGAAGTCTCTTAAACTAAACTGTGCTGCTTGAATGATCTCATATTTATAAGGTTAACTATCCCAGACATTTTTTTAGCTATGGTATTTAGTTAATTGTTCAGGTTGTGACTAGTGAATAAACTGTTTTGTGAATGTAAATTATAGTTTTTATAATAGTTCAAGGACTGTTTGCATTATTTTTTTCTTTTCCTTTTTCTTTTTTCTTCTTTTTTTTTTTTTTTTTTTTTTTTTTTTTTTTTTTTTTTTTTTTTTTTTTTTTTTTTTTTTTTTTTTTTTTTTTTTTTTTTTTTTTTTTTTTTTTTTTTGCAGTACTGGGGGTTGAACCCAGGGCCTGGCACTTGCATGCTCTGCAAGTGCTAGACCACTGAGCTGCACCCTCAGCCCATTTTTTTACTTTTTGGACAGGGTCTTGCTAAGTTACCCAGACTGCCTCTGGTCTCGAACTTGTGGTCCTCCTGCCTCAGCCTCCCAAGCCACTGGGATTGCAGGCATGCGCCACTGCGCCTGGTTTAGCATTATTTCTTAATGAAGACCCATGAGCAATATATCTCTATAAAAATATGTCTAATCCAACATTTATTCACTATTGTATAGACTACCTAAACTGTCATATATGGAGATGGTATTCAAGAAATTATGACTCTAAATTCATGCAAATTAATTTTTCAGTTGTTGGAATTAAAATTGATATAAATTCCTGGATAGAGAATTTTACCAAAACCTCAATCAGGGATCCGGTAAGATGATTTTATTCCAAATTCCTATGTCATACTTAATAATCTCAAAATTCAAATAAAAAATGTAAAGTTGTTCTACAGTGGAAAAATAAGTTTTCAGTATACTACATTGAAGTAGAACTATGAATTCCTATTTTTTAACAATTTGTTTTGTTTAGTCAAAACAAAGAAAAATATTTCAAGTTTATAACTTGAAATGCAACTTTAGATATCTTTAAATTAGAAAATATCAAGATAAAACCAGTATGTCTTTTTCTTATTGACTACTACTAATCCTATTTTTATGCTAAATTATTCCAGACTTTATTATTATAGTATAGTAATAGTTAACATGATATAATTAAAATCCAAATTTTTT